>JAANYP010002288.1:52349-83978 GCA_020465985.1 Centrapalus pauciflorus
GCAACATTTCAAGCAAAACAAGCTCAAATTCGCACAAAACAACAGATTCGAATTCTAGTTAACTTCAAAACCGAAACTATAAACTTAAAAGATTCGATTCTTACCTCAATTCGTATGAAATCAGAAATCTGTTTGTAGATTGTTGTTGTATTCCTCGATACCTTTCCGTTGACGTATAATTCTCGATAATCTGACGGTCGGTTTGCGAGATAACTTAGAGAGATGTAGAGAGAACTTCTAGGGAGATAAAGTAGTGAGATAGTGTAAAATAGAAAAATGAAGCCTATTGCCCTTTTTATACAACTTTCGTCATTTTTGCACATTTCACCACTCGACCTAACTGGTTCCATAAAATACTGTTTTAATCTTAGAATTATCATAAATAACTTTTAAATTCATAATACTCCACAAAATTGATTCTGAGTTCAATTTTCTTAAAAGTAGCAACAAACTTGCTAAATATCCAAAATACATAATAATCGCCCAAATTCAACTTAATTATATAACTTTTCCACTTAATTAACCAAAATACATCAAAATAAATCCGAGGATGTTACAGCATGGGCTCCACCACGCTCAACTTCTTCCTCGAAGTTACTCGGATTCAAACAGTTTCGGATATTTTCTTAACATTTCCGACTTAGTTTCCCATGTATGATTTGCTCCTTTATGATGCTTCCAACGTATAAGCACCATCTCTATCTCCTTGCTCCTCAACTTCTTCATCTTAGTATCCAATACACATTCCGGCTCCTCCACATATCGAAGCCTTTCATCCACTTGCAGCTCTGTGTGATCTGCCCAATCCTCATTTCCAGTGTTAAACGATTTTCGAAGATTCCCAACGTGAAATACTGGATGTACGCCCGACATCCTTTCAGGCAATTCTAATCGATAAGACTGATTTCCAACTTTTTCAACAATCTTAATGGGTCCGACAAATCTCGGAGCCAATTTGCCCCTCTTAACAAAACGAGTAACACCCCTCATGGGTGATACTTTCAAGTAGACCCAGTCATTCACTTCAAAATTGATCGGCTTGTGCCTCCGATCATAGTAACTTTTCTGACGATCCTGGGCCGCCTTCATGTTCTGCCTGATCAATTGTATCTTTTCATTTGTTTCTTGAAGTAACGCCGGCCCAGCAATCGGCGTTTCACCCGTTTCTCTCCAACATGTAGGAGTCCTACATTTCCTTCCATACAAAGCCTCGAACGGCGCTTTCTTGATTGTCGCATGATAGCTATTATTGTACGAAAACTCTATCAGTGGCAAATGATCATCCCAGTTGCCACCGAGATCTAACACACAAGCTCTCATCATATCTTCCAAAGTAAGGATCGTTCGTTCACTTTGGCCATCGGTTTGCGGACGATAGGCCGTACTCATTGCGATTCTCGTTCCTAACCCTTCTTGCAGTGCCGACCAAAAATTCGAAGTAAACCGGCTATCCCGATCCGATACAATAGACTTAAGCACTCCATGCCTAGAAACAATCTCGTTCATATAAATTTGAGCTAATTTCTCCAGCGAATAACTTTCACGAATCGGTATGAAGTGAGCCGACTTTGTTAACCGGTCCACGATTACCCAAACTGCATCATGCTGTCGCTTAGTCTTTGGCAGCTTTGTAACAAAATCCATTGTAATGTGCTCCCACTTCCATTCCGGAATAGGAAGCGGCTGCATACTGCCGTACGGTTGTTGATGTTCGGCCTTTACCAACCGGCAAGTCCTACATCGTTCAACATACTGGCCGATATCCTTCTTCAATCCCGGCCACCAAAAGTCTGCCTTTAAGTCGTTGTACATCTTTGTGCTCCCGGGATGTACAGAAAATTTAGATTGATGCGCTTCTTCAACGATAACATTTCTCATACCACCATACTTCGGCACCCAAATCCTTCCGTATACACCTTTTAATCCAGACTCGCTAGTTTCCATATTCTTAATCTGTACTCTAATATCCTCAGCACCGACATTTTCTTCTTTCAAAGCTTCTAGTTGGGCAGTTTTGACATCGTTAATGATTGTGGAACTTAGTATAGTGGACGTCATCATATAACAGAAATCCTTAGCATAAGCTTTCCGGCTCAAGGCATCGGCTACTACATTAGCCTTCCCGGGATGATAAAGTATCTCACAATCGTAGTCTTTAATAAGCTCCATAGATCTATGCTGTCTCATATTAAGTTCCTTCTGGCTAAAAATGTACTTTAAGCTCTTATGGTCCGTGTAAAGTTGACACTTAGTACCGTACAGGTAATGTCTCCATAACTTCAATGCAAACGTTACCGCGGTCAACTCCAGATCATGAGTAGAATAATTCTTCTCATGCTGCTTCAACTGTCTTGAAGCATAAGCAATTACTTTCCCGCGCTGCATCAGTACAGCGCCTAATCCTAACCTTGATGCATCAGTATAAACCACAAAATCGTCATTGCCTTCCGGTAAGGCAAGTATCGGAGCCTCGCTTAACGCTTTCTTCAGGACCTCAAATGCTTCCTGTTGCACAGTTTCCCATATAAACGGTGCATTCTTCTTTGTTAATGCAGTTAAAGGAACTGCAATTTTAGAAAAGTCCTTTATGAATCTCCGATAGTATCCTGCCAACCCCAGAAAACTTCTAACCTCAGTAGCTGAACATGGCGGCTCCCAGTTCTTTATTGCTTCAACTTTAGCCGGATCTACCGAAATCCCAGCTCCAGAAATTACATGTCCTAGAAACTGTATCTGTTGTAGCCAAAACTCGCACTTTGAGAATTTGGCGTACAACCTTTCTTTTCTCAACAACTCCAACAGTTCTCTCAGATGTTCAGCATGTTCGGCTTCAGACTTAGAGTATACTAAAATATCATCGATAAATACAATTACCGATTTATCCAGCATCGGTCTACAAACCCTATTCATTAAATCCATAAACACTGCTGGGGCATTAGTTAATCCAAAAGGCATTACCAGAAACTCGTAATGTCCATACCGAGTCCTGAATGCTGTCTTTGGCACATCTTCCTCTCGAACCTTCAATTGATGATATCCCGATCTCAGATCAATCTTAGAAAATACACTAGCGCCATGTAACTAATCAAACAAGTCGTCTATCCTCGGCAGAGGATTCTTGTTCTTAATCGTCAATTTGTTCAGTTCCCGGTAATCTATGCACATCGTCATCGTGCCATCCTTCTTCTTTACAAACAGTACCGGAGCTCCCCACGGCGATGAACTCGGCCGAATGAAGCCCTTGTCCAACAATTCTTGCAGCTGTGTCATCATTTCCTTCATCTCGGTTGGGGCAAGACGATAAGGAGAACGAGCTACCGGTGCAGCTCCAGGGATCAAGTCAATCCTAAATTCTACTTGTCTTTCAGGCGGCACGCCAGACAAGTCTTCCGGAAACACATCCGGGAATTGTGAAACAACCGGCACATCGGCCAAAGTTCTCTTCTCTGCCTTAGCATCAATCGCATATGCTAAGTATGCATCACATCCCTTTGCAACAAGCTTTCGAGCTTTTGCAATAGTCAGCAAACACAGATCCCCGCTTCTCCTATCCCCATATATACATATCTCACGCCCCTCCGGGGTAGTTATCTTTATCATTCGGCTCTTACACACTATATGGGCTTCATTCTCGATCAACCAGTCCATTCCGACTATCACATCAAACTCGCTGAACTCTATCGGAATCAGATCTAAATTGAAGACTACATCTTCAATTACTAACGTGCAATTTCGGTATACATGATCTACCTTAACTAAAGTATTGCTAGCAGTTTCAATATCAAGTATAGCAGACAACTTAGACAGTGGCATAGCAAGTCTTTGTGCAAACACAGTAGAAACAAACGACCTATTGGCACCCGAATCAAATAAAACTCGTGCAGGCATAGAATTAACTATGAACGTACCCGTGACGACCTCCGGATTTTCCCTTGCCTCCTCTGCAGTTATCTGAAAAGCACGAGCAGGTGCCCTCTGTGACTGACCCCGGCGGTTAACTGAACCACCACTCGAACCTCCAGACGATCGTGTTGATGATGGGACAGCAGCCGTTGGAGCATTCTTTCTACAATTCCTGCTATAGTGACCCCACACCCCACACTTATAGCAAGCATCACCCTTCCTTGGGCAGTCATTCTGAAAATGGCCCAGCTCCCCACAGCAAAAACAAGCACGTCCGTTAGTGCATTTGCCAAAGTGCTCCAGATGACATTTATTGCAATACTGCGGCTCAGTGTTGATGGAGTATGCACGCGCACGACCGCGATCAGATGAACCAGATTGTCGGCGATACGACTGTTGAGGTGAGTACTGTGAAGACCGGGAAGAACCAGAATATCCTCCCTCGCGTTGGCGCTTCGGCGGTAACGGCTGTGTTGGATTGGTGGAAGCAGCAGCAGACCCGATCGAGTAGCCCGACATAATCAAGATCTGTTCTACATTTCTGGCAGCCTCAAGTAAGCCAGCAAATGTAGGGTAGCGGACGTTGCTCATAACCCTCCTAATCTCAATGTCAAGACCAGCCTCGAACCTGGTCACTTTCCTCTCTTCAGTATCAACTTGATGAGGCGCGAACAGACTCAGCCTCGTGAATTCCACCGCATATTGGGACACCGTCTTAGTCCCCTGTACCAGCGCCATAAACTTTGCTTCCAACCTCCGGCGCTCATCAACCGGACAGTACTGCTGAGTGAATAGGTCCTTGAACTCAGCCCAAGTCATAACAGAAATCTTCTCCAATGTCAAAGCGTTCACCATGGCATTCCACCACATGATTGCATCATTCGTGAACATAGCAGTTGCATAACGAACCATGTCCTTCTCAGCACAGTCGCTGATTCGGAATGTTCGCTCAGTTGCTGTTATCCATTCCAGTGCGGCAACAGCATCTCCTAATCCATTAAACTCCACGGCCCCATTTCCTTTGAAGTCCTTGAAACGACAACCCTTGGGCTTGTTAGATGACCCAATGTTGTCATCTCGTTCCTCGTTGTTACTCCCTTCCTTCTCCTTGTTCTTTCTCTTATCCTCTCTTCTCTTAGCATCGGCCTCATCTCGAGCCCGAAACTGATCTTGTATCATTTTATTCTGCTCAGCCATCATGGCTAGCATCATCTCTCTGGCTTCCTCAGGTGTCATTCCTCCAGACATGTTCTGAAAATATAAACATATAACTTGTTTAGTAACATGTCATTAGTTTAAAGACACCACTTATTTGTCCCGTATGATAGTCAATCACTTATAATTACTAGATCATAACCTATCTTAGTTCAGATCATTACTTAGACCACTACATATCATTACCTAATGTTTGAGATCAAGACCTCACGGACTCTTGAATCTCAAACAACTGCTCTGATACCATCTCGTGTGACACCCTTGCCACAACAACCACCAATTACAATACACCCAGGATTAATCACCAACATACAATAACATAATGATCTGATAACCTAAATTAAGTGCGGAAGCATTAAAAACATAAATAAAGTAGTGCAACAAGTGTTAAACACCCTACGGTGCTATAAGGTACCAAGTCTAAGTCTACACACCCATACATTTATTACAATCATCCAGAATATTTTACAACATTGTCCAAATCACCATTACCGATCAAATAGTGCCGAGTCTCCCAAATCTTCCAAACGACCTAACTAGAAGGTCCAGCAGTAGACTTCCCTTTTCCTGTAAAATAAAAATCAACAATTGGGGAATAAGCGGATGCTTAGTGAATACAGAGATTATGCATTTTATAAATTTTTATGAAGCCCAAGGATAACACAGATGACCAACATCGGATATCCTCTTCGTACACAAAGTACGGACCAGAGCCGCAGCCCCTTCGAGCTCAAAGCTCGGCATTTAAACATACCATCTGAGACAAACGTACGATCGGGGATGACATAC
Source organism: Centrapalus pauciflorus (assembly GCA_020465985.1). NCBI lineage: Eukaryota > Viridiplantae > Streptophyta > Magnoliopsida > Asterales > Asteraceae > Centrapalus > Centrapalus pauciflorus. Next base: position 58,257 of record JAANYP010002288.1, read on the forward strand.
TGCCTACCGGGCCTAGGAGGGATCAGCTCCAGGTCATATAGCACAGTAACATCAGAGTAATCGATGCGACCCACCGGTCCATCACTAGATGCACAACAACCGAAAGGACATGCAACAAGTAAGAATGTGCATCTAAATCTACGCAAGTTAGTAGAATTCCAAACAATCAATGAAACAACAGGTCTCAGCAGGCAAAGCTTACATAAAACAAATATAAACATGCGAAATCTACTGTACTCACAGTGGGTGCGTAATTTATCTTTTAACCGATATTATTTCTCTTCGGGCTTTCAACCGGATCCACCAAGTACCCCACTGTGGGTTAAACAACACCACAAGGGACCTGTTATATCAATTACAACAATTCCTCATATCATTAACCGTTTAAATCCATAAAATCAAGTTTCGTAAGTTTGGCGATATTTTCCCCCATTTCGGGTACATGTCTAAATTCGAACTATAACTAAAGTTTGAACCCATTTCATGTTCATACATTGTCCTTTGAATAACTCTTGCCATTCTATGTGTTGTTTATAAGTTTCATTCAAAATATACAAGCTTAGAGAGTATATTTCTCAATTTTAGGCATTAAACTCGAATTTAATGGGTTAGATTCGAAACCATGCATCAGATTCGAATTCCCTCTTAGAATCTGATGGTACACATTCGAATCTAGGCATAGATTCGAACCCCCCCTTAGAATCTGATGGTACACATTCGAATCTAGGCATAGATTCGAACCACCCCTTAGAATCTGATGGTACACATTCGAATCTAGGCACAGATTCGAACCCCCCCTTAGAATCTGAAGGTACGCATTCGAATCTAGGCATAGATTCGAACCATCCCTTAGAATCTGATGGTACACATTCAAATCTAGTACCAAACTCGAGTTTGTTCTTGTATTTCGACTCTGTTCTTGACATATTCGAGTCTGTTCATCATTTCAACTTAGATCCTTCATTTCTAAGGCTAAAATCACTAATATATCATGTATAATACCTAGTTTCGATTCTACTATGCATATATTATCATATTCCAGCAACATTTCAAGCAAAACAAGCTCAAATTCGCACAAAACAACAGATTCGAATTCTAGTTAACTTCAAAACCGAAACTATAAACTTAAAAGATTCGATTCTTACCTCAATTCGTATGAAATCAGAAATCTGTTTGTAGATTGTTGTTGTATTCCTCGATACCTTTCCGTTGACGTATAATTCTCGATAATCTGACGGTCGGTTTGCGAGATAACTTAGAGAGATGTAGAGAGAACTTCTAGAGAGATAAAGTAGTGAGATAGTGTAAAATAGAAAAATGAAGCCTATTGCCCTTTTTATACAACTTTCGTCATTTTTGCACATTTCACCACTCGACCTAACCGGTTCCATAAAATACTGTTTTAATCTTAGAATTATCATAAATAACTTTTAAATTCATAATACTCCACAAAATTGATTCTGAGTTCAATTTTCTTAAAAGTAGCAACAAACTTGCTAAATATCCAAAATACATAATAATCGCCCAAATTCAACTTAATTATATAACTTTTCCACTTAATTAACCAAAATACATCAAAATAAATCCGAGGATGTTACAGCATGGAAATAAATTCTATTATGTGTAAAACTTATTCATAAAGAATAGGTTCTGTTCACAAAGAACAGAAGAGAAGATTGAGTAAAAAACTATTCAATAGACATGAACAGCTTAGACAGTTTCTGTCAAACCTGTCCAACGGCTATGGACAACTTTGAAAATATGCCAAGTTACAACTAATGTAACAGTGTAAACAGACTTAGGCTGATTTTGCAAATCACTTATCAGGTTTCAATAAGGCATTAAAAAGCCTTAACTTTTACCTTTAAGTGTATCAAACATGTTTGATTAGAAATCTCCCCCTATTATATAGAACAGGTTTGGTTGAGGCCTTTTTGTGCCTAACAAGTTCATACTCAGTTTTAATTTTATTTTCCAAAGAGGGTGCATTCTTTTTCTCAGCTTTTAAAGATTTTTCAAGATGTTTAAGCATACAGGCCATTTGCATAATTTATCTTCTAGCACAAACGAAGTATACCTCAGGGGTCTCACAATTCTCAGAATTATCAGACTCAAATTCTTCATCTTCATCAACTTTGCTGCATCCTTCGCCTCCAATTACCATTAATGCGATGTCCTCTCTCACCTCATGGTCAGATGTAGCTTTTACAGCTTTACTTCATCATCTTCTTGATCTGTCAGCCCTACCCAGATCTCATCCTCAGCAAGCATTGCTGTCTCACTATTTTTAGATTCTGACACATCCTGGAATGTCTCTGAACGAAAGAAAATATGTGCATCCATGTCAAGTATATCCTCATCCTCATCATCTGAAAGCTGAAGCTAGTGATCGTCCTCGACCATAAGAGCTATTTCGGCTTCCTTTTACTCAACCAACATTGCTTCTTCTTTTTTTTTTTTTTGTATAATAATCGAAAATTTTTCACCACTAGTTTCCTGCAATCTCTAGCAAAGTGGCCCGGTTTTTCGCAATTGTAGCACTTTGGCTCTTCTTCTCTAGCTACAGACTTTTCCGTTTTGTCATACTTCTAGTATTTATTTTCACTGCTTTCTCCAGCCTTCTCATAGTTATCATACTTGTCACGTTTCTCGTACTTGCGTGATCCAGTTTTGTATCGAGCCTTATTATTAGTTTGATTTCTTGATAAAATTTCTTCTGAAACGCCGTTGTCAGTAGAGCCATTTGCTTCTTCATCTCCTCTATATTAGAATCTCTAGATGAATCAGATGATTTAGATTCTGATGAGCTGCTAATCAGAACAAGCTATTCCTTCTATGCCATATGTTTGTATTTCTTCTCAGCCAAACCTCCAAAGGATCAGGTATAGGCTTCTCCGCTTGGTTCTTATCTGACATTTTTCTCAGAATAACCTCTTGGTAGTTGTTGAGCTTTTCAAAGACCATATGAATGTCCATTTCATCTATGTCTTTGGTCTGCTGTATGATCATGAAGTACTTTTTCCCTTCCAGGTTCAGCACAATATCAAATTCAATAAGAATCAAGCACTAAAGACACAAAACAATGACCACAACAACAACCGAATTATTAGATTGAGAGAATATGGATATACAATACGCAGTAAATGAACTCTAGTCAGCTGTTACATTGTAAAACATTTACAAATGATATTTATACCAAGCTACAACTATTACAGAATTACACAATAAGTCCCTACACTTATTAAGTTTATGTTACTTTTTTTAACATTTGATGACCACCAAGACATTTGAATCAATGGAATTAAGTACATCAACCTTGATCAAGCTTAGATAGTCTTCAGTCTGGATGAATAATAACACAAGGGTGATCTACCCAATTCCCAAAATACAACATAAGTAACTGTACCAAAAGACTATCTTGCTAAGTTCCTCGTACTTCAAGCTTTACTTGTATCAATCTTCTCTTTACCTTCACCTTCTATTCCTGAAATGCAGGGAACAATGAAAAGGTTAAGCAATAATGCTTAGTGAGTGACTAGATGAATACGAAACCACATACAACCAATATATCAATATAATCAGGAAACCTGCAAAAGCATATAATCGCCACAATATGACATCATAAGATGGGTAAAATCAAAGAAGATGGGGCATATCAAAACGGAGACTCTTGATAATGCCACGACAAATTTATCACGTTATGAGTTCTTCCATTGAACGTGATAACACCAAAAATCATCAGGGCTCGTAGTACCCATCATCGTACTCCCTCCAATAATGAAGTATAGCATCATACTCTGAGATCATCGGTAGTATGGCTATAATGCACATCACAAAAAATTATGTACTTTACCATAATAAATTATATGAACATGTACATGTTAGGAATAACCATATGATTTAGTTAAGGTAAACACATAAGCATAATGATCATTGATAAATAATATGATGCATAAAAAGGAAACAAATGACATAACCATGAGAAATAAACAGCTGTCATCATGTATGAAGTACACGTATATCACTAGTACTCACAACCAGTGTATTAATAATCTTATCATTAGTAAGCCAACACAAAAATGTGATCATAAGATTAGTCAATGCCTCACCCACAAGCTCCAAGTGTCGCCGAAGTTAGTTATAAGACACCTAGACATAACACATGATTACCTGGCATGTTAAGATAAGAAATAGAAAGAACAAAGTCTTTAACTAAACTTACATATAATATTATGGACTTATAAGTAAGGTCTTAAGTTCCTTATTACTAATTAGAATCTCTCCCAACAATGTTTAAAGGTTAAAGTAATCACTTATCATGTTTTAGTAAGTGTTTGATGGTTTTAAGACCTAAGCAATCCACTTCAACACTTGAATTGCAAATGAAGATAATTTTGGTTCCTATATGGAAGTTCACAAACCATTTTAAGGTCTTACAAGCTCTTTAATCCCAATTAGACTTTATAATACTTTAAACCCTTAATTTAATAGTTCAAAGCAAATATGTAACAACGTGAACTTTAATTAACGGTGAATAACAAGCTTAACGTTAGTCAATAAGTTTACTGAAGTTTGTAATAAGTGATTTAAAAAGTAAGTTAATAAAAGTTACAATTAAGTTATAAGTCTTAATTATATATTTTGTTACGTCAAAATAACATAAATGAAAGAAATGAAATATTTGGGGTCAAATTGTGAAGAAATGAAACTTGATAAATATAAATACCCCAAATGAAATGTTCTGCTTATTATTTCACCTAACAAAAGAAAGACAAACTCTTTGCTTCTCTCTCTACTCACGGTTCCATCTCAATTATTCATTAAGATCATCACAATTTTTCAAGTTAAATCCAAGATTGAAGTCAAGAAATCGACAAACAAGTATTAAGCAACAACAATATACAATGATACAAGGTAAATTCCATCTTACAATTTGTTCTTGTGCATGTTTTAGGAACCGTATGTTCCTGGAAAACTAATATGCTTTTAAAAGCTTCAAACCCATGAAATTGGATATAGTTAGTGTTACAAGCATAAAATTTAAAGCATGCATGTTCTAGCTACGTACTTAGTTGATCATATTAGCAACTTGAAGCATTAATTCCAATTTTGAAATCAAAGATTAGAAACTTAAAATGAAGTAATGTCTTGCTGTCGATTTCCTGTTTGTAATCGATTTTATGATGGCCAACAAGGCCATTTGGCATTCGGCCATGGTATATGTGCATACATGTGTATTTTGTTCATCAATTAGAAGCATCAAACATCCATTAATTGTCCAATTTGTTGCTGTGAATTAAAGGAAAATAGACTGAAATATGTGCAGTCTTGTGTGGTGTGTTTGCATACATAAAAGGGAAATCCAAGACTCGCAAATTGTGAGGGTCTCGGATGTTTGAAACACAAAATAGCAGCCCCTTAATTTCATTTTATTTGTGCTAAGTATATGTACTATAGATGAAAGAACCAAGATTCACAAAGGGTGTGAATCTTGGATGTTAAACAAGCAAAACAACAGTCTCTTCTTTTGTCTAAAGAGTCTCAGATGCTAATTTTAATAAAACAACAAGAAGCAGCACCATAAATACATGCATACAAGTCTCTGATGTGTGGCATTTGTGAGAAAAAATAGTCCTAGATTCGAGACTCACCTTTGGTGAGTATCTCGGATGTGCAAAGCACAACAATAGCGCCAATATACATACAAATTAAATCTCGGATGTGTAAAGCATAGCAAACATCACACTTTAATTTAATCAAAACAGTACAATACTTGTGTTTGTGAGTGTGTTCTGTCTTTAAATCACTACAACACCTTAACCCCTTATTTTATGTTGTATAAATCAAGTGTGTGTGTGTGTGTGTGTGTGTGTAATGAATGGAAGAGATCCAAGACTCACATCTGAGTGAAGTCTCGGACGAATCTATTTAGCAGCAGCCTTTTCATCCTTTTGAATTGTTAGGAAGCATAAGTGTTTGTATTGTGTGAATGAAATTCATAAAGTTCCAACACTCAGACCAAGTGTGAGTCTCGGAACTGGATTATAGCAAGAAATAGAAGCAATCACAATTATGGTGGTGGTTTGGATAGATGCAGGATTATGTATTGTGGACATGTAATGGATTTGTGTCCTTGTGCCCTTTATTAGTTTTGTTTTAAACTTGTTGTAAGCTAATCCTAACTTCTGTAATGTTTAAATTCTGTACTTTAAAATAATCTATCTTAGTTGTGATTGATACTATATTGCTCCTTGGGACCTAGTCGTTAAGACTCCTCCGTAAGGACGGGTTTTTACAGGATGGTATTAGAGCAAATAGTTTGAGTGAAACAAGTATTATGAAAGTAATACTCGGTCTCAAACTTAAGCCATACATAAAGTATCAATCATGCTAGGTTGCTTGAAGTACGATAGAATGTCATGACTGTTAAGGATGGGAAAAATGGTACATAGTCACTAAGACTATAAACTGAAAGTTGATTGAATTTCTATTTTCTAGTAAGGATGTCTGGACAAGGAGGAAATTCTGATAATGTCACTCCTCAGCAACTGTTTGAGATGATGCAACAACTGTTGGCACAACAAAACGAACAACAAATCAAATTAATCCAAGAACTGTTTCAGGCTCGTGATGAGGCTGAAGCAAAACGTAAGGCTGGTAAAAAGAACAAAAGAAAGGACAAGCAAACCCATAATGAAGAGTCTGATTCTGATAACTCCACCGAAAATGCCCAAAAAGATCAGCCAAAAAGGTTGTAAATTCAAAGACTTTAAGTCTAGTGGCGCATTAACGTGTGAGGGTACTATAAACCATATCCAGACATTGGACTGGATTTGTCACATAGAAGAATTTTTCAGTATCTCTGAGTGCTTAGATTCGAAGAGAGTCAAGTATGCTACTGCCTTGTTTGTCGGAGCTGCCCGCGCATGGTAGAAGACGCATAAATGTATCTACGGAGAGGATGTCATCAAAACTCTTGAATGGGAACAATTCCTCGACATGTTCAATGCTATGTATTGTCCCGCGGATCAGTAAGATAAAATGGAAGTTCAGTTGATGCAACTAACCGAGGGTGACAAGACGGTCGATGAATACGAGCACGAGTTCTCACGATTGTGTGGCTATTCATCTTATCAGGTAGCCACGAAAGGAAGAAAAATGACTCGTTTCCATAGTGGATTAAATGCTAAGTATCGTCATCCGATGAGTGGTACCAAATACAAGACGTACTTGGAGATGGTGGAAGGATCCAGACAAATCGAAAGAGAATACCTGGAGTATGGTGAACAACTAGGCGCAACTCAGATCAATTCTACATGTCCTTCTCCACCAAAGAAGCAATGGTTTAGTAGATTTTTGAAGATAGGAAAGACACAGTCTCAACAAACGCAACAATATAGCTCTCATCAAAAAGCCAAGTCCTATACAATTCAATCAGAGCAACGAGTGTGCAAAAGGTGTAGGAAATCACATATTGGACAATGTAATCCAATTGATGTGATATGTTTTGTCAACAGAGTTATCAGTCATAATTGCGAGGAATGTCCAACGAAGGGTCTTGGTTGTTCCATGTGTGGTAAACATGGACACTTTAATCATCAATGCCCAATGAGATGCAACAATCAATCCCAATCATATGTCAGAGGAACAATGAAGAGCACTGCTGCAACTCCATCAGCTAGAGCCCGTGCCTTTCATATCACAGCCGAGGAAGCAGAGGAAATGCCAGATGCGGCCATAAGTATGTTTTGCTAATTCAATACCTGCCATAAATCATTCGATTCTTGTACAAGCTATTCTCTTGTATCTACACTATTTTCATGTCAATTAACCAAGTCAGTTGCCAACTTTCTGCTATCCTTGACATTGAAATAGCCAGTAATAAACTTAATATGGCTGAATCCATTTATCGTAACCATGCTATTGCTCGTTAATTTCAATGTCTTTGAACTCGACCTCACTCCAATTCCATTGAAACATTTTAAAAATGGGATTGCTAAGGAAATCATGAGAAAGAGTTCATATTCATGATTTCAATTAGCTTTCTGATAATAATATGAATGATTGATGTCGTAGTCTACATATGGAAAGATTTCAGTTCCATTTGCATCCTAAGAATTTCAAAGGTCTACCTACTCTAGAAAACAATGCCATAAGAAAATTGGTTTGTGATTCCAAAAATAAGTCTTAAGCTAGACTGTACAACTATGTCATCGATAGTGAATAGTGCGAATGACATATTGGCTGTATCAGTTGAAGGTATGACACAAATGTCTTTCCAATCAGAAATTTTACCTATAAGCAATATAGGTATCAGTTTCTGAATCATGCACGATTGAAAAGCTCTAAGGAAACCAAAACTGGTTACTAAACACAAGGTACTTCGTAAAGCCTAGTAATCTGAATGATTACAGTGTGTCTCGTAATGAGGCAGAGGTAGAAATTGCTGATCCAATGAAATTAAATAAGAAAATGGTCTAAGAACCTGATTGTCAAGCTCCCAATGCCAACTTGAATAGAAATCAAAGAAGATAGAAGCACAAAGCTAAAGTCAACAAGATTTAAATTGAGATTCTTATAAAATCAAGCGATTAGTCCTGAATGACCAATGAGAAGTCAAATATAAGTCTATATGCATGTATATATGGAATTCTTATTCCATTTGTTTGTCAATAAAAGTCTTTGTTGAAGCAAATGAAGTAATCTTGAACTCAGGGATTTACAAATGAAAAGTCATTTCAAAGTCTTGACAAAAGTCAATACGATTCAAAATTTGCTAAGCGATTAATGATCATGAGTATCATCAATGGAATGAAATGTAATAAAGTACATATATCGGACCCAAAAGCACTACAAATAGTCCAAGATCAAAAGAAATGATAGAAAAGCTATCTTAATATATCAAACTGATATCAGAGTCAAGTGAAAGTCAGACTGAATCTCAAAGCATCAATCATCACATATAAGTAATAAGCAGAAATCCTAAAATCTCTTATGTTATTGCATAAGTCAACGGAGAAGCTGTATAATATTGAAGTGGCCAGTGAATGTGCGGGTTATAAAAGCCAAGGGGTTAAAAATGTGTGAAATACAGATGGTGCTCATTCAATAAACAACAGAACGTTTGTGTCAGATTTTAGGAATTCATACCTACTTTGTAATTTCTAAGCTATGTCTTGTTAGTGCATCCCATGTGACCATAGCAGTCTAAGTATAAATAGTATTTTGTGTAAGTCAATTTACATGCGTTTGAATATTAACAAGTGTTTGATATATGTTTGATTATATGTGTTTGATATTGATTGTTTGTATGTTTGAACTTAGGGTAATGTGTTACAATAAGTTCAAAGATAAGTTCAAACATAAGTTTGAAGGCTAAGATTCGAATTTGTTAGAGGACAAGTTCGAAAGGCCTTGGGCCAATTCGAACTTGTCCTAGACAAATTCAAACTGGGCATTATAATTAAGGGTTAATTCAATTAATTATTAGATTTTTGCAGAATTTTCAGAGCGATTAGTGCAAAGGGCGATCTCGAACTTGGAAGTATTCAGAGAGTTTTGTTTGCAGAGAATCACGTGTAGGGACGTTCCGTTGTTCGTCTATCACTGTGTGTGTCTCCGTGTTTCAGTGTGCGTGGTCTATCCGTCAAGCCGCTAACGAGGATTCCACACTCGTTGGCAGGTGTCGCGTCAAGATAGGATCCGTAGTCAGGCGCCCTTACAAGTGGTATCAGAGACATTAGGGTGTTCGTGGTGTTCTTCGTGTTCACAAGTAACATCTGTGGTTTCTTGACGTTTTTCGACGGTCAAATCATGTTTTTGGATATATTTTCTAGTTTTTCAAGTAAGATATCGGGAAAAAGTTCATATTTGTTCATCATTTTTGGTCGAAATCAGAGTTTTTAATCCTAAAAACTTTGGTTTAAACTGAAAAGTTGAAAAAAAATCAAACTTTTGGCCGTTGTTCGAACTTGCGGCGCTCGAACATATAGGGGGTATTAGGGTTTATTCGAAATTCGAATTTGTCAGAAAATACGCTCCTGTCGAAGTTATTTTAAGGTTGATTCGAATTTGATTGATTTGAATTTGCTCATTTTCGAATTTCCCTATATTCGAATTTAAATATTCGAATTTGGCAACATCTTCGAATTTGTCATTATTTCGAATTTGGTTGAGTTCAAACTTAATTTCGAATTTAATTTCAAACAAAGTTAAAAATTAACCAAATTCGAACCTACACAAGGTCGAAAGGGCTAATTTAAATTAATTTCAAATTAAATTAATTAAGTTCAAATTTAAGAATTTTTGAAACAATGATAAGTTTACAAAGGTTTATTGAAATGGATCATGAGGTCGGAAAGGCAAATTCTCCACCTAAGCTGATGAAGTTAGAAGATTATTATTGGTGGAAGGATAGGTTCGCCGACTTTGCTCGATTCAATGATATGAGAATGTGGATTTGTATCGACGAGGGATACATTCCACCTACAACAGAGGTTGAAGGCCGTTAAAGAGTCTTGTCATATCAAATGATGAAGGATGATGATAAGAAGCTATATGAGGCCGAGAACCGAGCATTCTCGATTATTCGAATGACATTACCTCAGGAGATCCTGCATACATTTCGAAACCAATGAACAACAAAAGAGTTGTGGGATGATATCAGTCCAGAGTCTAACGCTAAAGCCTTCATGGCTGAAGTAACAGAGACTGGAAGTGTCAAAGCAGAGGAAGAAACAGAGGAAAGACACCAGAATGATATCAGTCCTGTGCTAGTGGAGAAGTCAGACAATCAGACAATTCTGGAGTTTGCTGCACAAATGGCAAACGTGGAATCAGATCACGCAAAGGTAATTATGAACTCTTCTACATTCCGTGATTTATGTGCTTTCTGTGCTACTTCTAATGATATATTAAATTTAGTGCTAGAAACACATAGTAATCTAACTGCTCAAATTGAATCCTTAAAATCGGACAATGCTAGCCTCTTAGATATAAAAGAAGACCTTAGGGATAAGCTTAAGGCAGATGCTCAAGATGTCATAGTTCTAAAAGACAAGCTAAGTGAACTGTGTGTCAGGATAGAACTAATGTATGAGCATGTCGAGGCATTAACCAAAGAGCTTAAGATTAAAGAGGTAGAGCTAGCTGAAGTTAAGGTTAAGGTTGTGGAGGTAAATAGTAAATTAGAAAAGTTTAGGAACTCCTCACTGAACCTAGGGAAGATCTTAGATGCACAGCGTCAGTCTAAGAAACCAGTAGGTTTAGGGTATAATGAGAGTCCTCCACCTTTCAATGATAACTATGTGCCTCAGCCTCAGGATAAAACTGATAAACCAGTTGAATCAGAGGTCGCATCTGAACCTGTGTCTGAATCCGTTAAGGATAAAGAAACTAAGGTGACTAGTAACAATGCCAAGATTAAGAAGGTCAAATGTGTGCCATCTTCTAGTGATAAGATTGTAGGAGAAGCCAAACCTGACTTTAATAATCAGAAAGAGGAAACAGTCACTATAGTTGAGACAAAAGAACATGACACTAGTGAGACACCTAAGTCAAAGGGCACGCATAAGAAGTCTATTGATAAAATGTCTTGTTTTAGATGTCATGAAAAGGGACATGTTGCTTCTAGTTTTCCACATAGGAAGGTAGAATCTACACCTAAAATTGGAAAGTCGGAACAACATAAACCCTCTCCAAGTGTAGCAAGCACAAGTGGTTCTCAAAACACCGAGAAACTTGTGCAAGCCACACCAAAGATTGCTGTGAAACAAACACCTTTGTCAGGTAGACCAAATGAATTGGTTAGGACTAATTCACCGAATAGAGTCCCTAATCAATCTAGGTCAGGACATCAACAAAATTGTAGGAGTACTACACCTAGAAGAGCTTACACTCCGGTTAGGTCACACACTCCTGTAAGACATCAGACACCAGGTAGAGCCCAGGGATATCAATCGGAAATGCCTTATAATAGAAATTATTCAAGGGCTCCACAGAAAATGCCTACACAAAGACCGAGAGTGAATTTAAATCACTCTGCACCACAACATGCTCTCAATCAAACACCCAAGTCACCTAAAAGGAGAGATGGGTATTTGAAGGAGTTAATGTATGTGGATGAGAATGGTATTACCAAGTCAGTCATGGCTTGGGTTCCCCGTGATAACTAACCTATTTTCTTTCATGTGCAGGAGATAACTACAGGTCTAAACAACAAGTGGTTCTTTGACAGTGGTTGCTCTAGGCACATGACTGGGGAAAGAAGTCTACTCAGAGACTTCAAGGGAGGGAACAGGGGATTCGTATCATTCGCTGGAAACAAAGGAGGAAATATCACCGGTACTGGAGTGGTCACTAATGGGACTATCAAACATGATCAAGTTTACCATGTTGATAAACTTGATCACAATCTCATTAGTGTATCTCAAATCAGTGATAAGAAGAACTCAATAATTTTTACTGATACTGAGGCGTTAGTGCTAAAACCGGGATTTAAAGTCCCTGAAGAGTGGATACTGATGAGGGCCCCAAGGAAGAATGATTTGTACATGCTAGACATGAATAAACCAGATTCTTCGATGGGACCAATATGTCTTTTATCTAAAGCTTCAGAGACCGAATCAGTTCTATGGCACAGACGCATGGCACACTTGCACCTGAGAAAAAAAAATTACATCACTAAAAATGGACTTGTGCAAGGTGTTCCGATGAAGAGTTTTCAGTTTGACGACAAGTGTGTACCGTGCAAGAAAGGCAAACAACACAAGAAGTTACACAAGTCCAAGACTCAGAACTCTATAGCTGCCACTTTCGATTTGTTGCATATGGACCTGTTCGGACCAATCAACAAAAGGAGTATAGGTGGTAGTTGGTACTTTTTAGTTATCACTGATGATTACTCACGATTTTCATGGGTTTTCTTTTTAGGTACAGAAGACGAGACAGCTGCAAAGTTAATCGGGTTCTTAGACCAAGTCGAAAACTCCTATGGGATGAGGGTAAAACGTATCAAGAGTGATAACGGAACAGAATTTAAAAACACAGTAATTGGTGTATATTGCCTATCAAAAGGCATAGTGCATCAATTTAGTGCACCATATGAGCTACAACAAAATGGGGTGGCAGAACGGAAAAACAGGACTTTGATTGAGGCAGCAAGGACCATGCTCTCGGATTCAAAGCTTCCTACCATGTTTTGGGGGGATGCAGTGAATACCGCTTGTCATGTTTTAAATCGGGTCCTTACTGTCAAATCATTGAACAAAACCTGTTATGAAGTTTTGAATAAAAGGCCACCAAATTTAACTGGCTTCGAACCGTTTGGGGTACCGTGTACATTAATGAAAAAGAAACATCAACCTCAGTTTGGTGAAAAGGCTGAAGAAGGTTATTTCCTAGGTTATGTGCCTAACTCACCAGACAAACAGGTTTTTAAAAAGTCAAACGGTACAGTAGAAATTGTTTATAACATTGATGTAACAAGTTATACCCATGAACCCCAAACTGGTCCGGAATGGATTTTTGATTATGACAAACTGTTTGAATCATTTAACATTCCTTTGGATAGAAATGCAGGTACAATCGAACATGACTTATCGTCATTAAGTCTGAATGACGACGGTCAAGGTTTTCCACAGACAAGCTTTCCATCAACTTCTGAGCCTACAACGACAGAAAAGAGATCTCCAGCAGAGAATGATTCTGAGTTGCCTACAAATGATAATCAGTCTACAATTTCTAACTCCGAAGACAGTGTTCATGAGGAAGAGAATGTAGCGTCTGAAGTCATTCCCCCGTTAGGTGAAATAGGATCAAACTTAGGAGATAATCTTAGGGTCGATGAGATTGAAACATCGAGAATAAATAAGGATCATCCGGTTGAGAGCATCATAGGAAATCCAAATGCTGGTGTGAGGACTAGGAGTAGTTTGAGTAACAACACAATGTTGTTGTCGATGATCAATGACTCTGAGGTTTTTCACACTTGACTGTATTCATGTTTCATCTCGCAAGTAGAGCCGAAGAATGTGCAAATGGCACTGAAAGACAATTATTGGGTTGAAGCGATGCAAGAAGAACTGTCACAATTCAGAAAACTTGAAGTGTGGGAGTTAGTTCCGTTACCTCGAGGAGAAGTTGCAATAGGAACCAAGTGGGTTTCTAAATGCAAGAGAGATGATTGGGGTATTGTGACTCACAACAAGGCAAGACTTGTAGTAAAGGGTTTCAACCAAGAGGAAGGAATCGACTACGATGAGGTATTTGCGCCAGTAGCAAGGCTTGAGGCAATCCGTTTGTTTCTAGCCTTTGCATCCTTCAAAGGATTTAAAGTCTATCAGTTGGATGTAAAAAGTGCATTCCTGTATGGAAAAGTGAAGGAACTGGTGTACGTTGAACAACCGCCCGGGTTTACAGATCCAAAGTATCCAGACAGAGTGTATCGTCTTGATAAGGCTCTGTATGGACTACATCAAGCACCAAGGGCGTGATATGAGACACTATCTACTCATCTTTTAGACAACGGGTTTAAAAGAGGGAGAAATGATAGTACTCTGTTTGTGAAGAGGAAGGGTGAACACTTTATCTTGGTACAAGTGTACGTTGATGATATCATTTTCGGGTCATCAGACGAGCAGATGTGCAAAGATTTCGAGAAGGTGATGAAGTTTAAGTTTGAGATGAGTGCTATGGGAGAGCTGAACTTCTTTCTGGGTTTGCAAGTTGAACAGAGGAAGGAGGGTATGTTTATCCATCAGACGAAGTATGTCTACGACATTCTAGAGTGCTTCGGGATGGAGGGAACAAAGCTGACTGCTCACTTTAGTACGCGGATTCAAGTGAATCACAATCTCGGACCGGGTACAGAAAGTGATACTGATGTGGATCCGACTTTATATCGGGCCATGATCGGGTCACTCAGGTATTTAACTGCTTCTAGACCTAACATAATGTTTGCTGTGTGTATTTGTGCTAGGTTTCAAGCCAATCCGAAAGAGATGCATATGAAAGCTGTGAAGCGGATTCTGAGATACCTCAAGTCGAAACCGAAGCTGGGACTTTGGTATCACGCGGATGGTGATCTGGAATTGGAAGCTTTCACGGATTCAGACTATGGAGGTTGCAGCTTGAATTGAAAGTCAACAACTGGAGGTTGTCAGTTCCTTGGAGGGAGACTAGTATCCTGGCAATGCAAGAAACAGACTTCGGTAGTCGTGTCAACGTGCGAGGTCGAATATGTAGCTGCTGGTAGTTGCTGTTCACAGGTTTTGTGGATACAACAACAATTGCGGGATTACAGTTTGACTTATACTCATACTCTTCTTAGGATAGATAACCAATCTACTATTGCTATAACCAATAATCTAGTTAAACACAGTAAAACAAAGCACATAGACATAAGACATCATTTTATACGTGATTGTGCTGAAAAGAACTTAATTAAGCTGGTAAAAGTGGCAATGGAAGATAATAATGCTGATTTATTTACTAAAGCTTTTGATAAGTCACGTTTTGAGTTGGTAGTTCAACTGAATGACATGCGTAATCCAAAATAACTTGACCTTAGTAGAATTTATTTCTTTTTATAGTAGTAAGTTAGTAGAGTTTCTTTCTTTTTATACTAAGTTTAGTAGCTAAGTAGAATTTCTTTCATTTTATAGTAAGTTAGTAGGTTATTTTATTAGCTTATTCTTATTTATGAAAAACAAAAAAAAAAGAGAGAAAACCATAAAAATCTAAAAAAAAAGAGAATATTAGAAAATGAGTTAAGTCTTAGATGCATAGGTTCAAAGTGATGAAAATTAGCACAGTCGATACAATCTCTAAGTGTTAAGCTTTCACACATAATGCACCTTAAACTCTAAGTGATATACATCTTCTTGTTTGATGTGTTGGTAGGCATAATACACAAATGGAATCTCAAAGCTAATAAAATATTCAAGAAAAAGTCATATGTGTAACTAACTTAGATGTATGACCAAAGGGTCTTAATTTTTATGTTAGAGACATACAGACAATGATTCTAAATGAGGTATGCAAATTTTCTAAGGGATGGTAAGTTGAGAGTCAAAGCAAGTCACTTTGTTGTACGTACGTATAGACCTGTTACCTCTGGTTTGACTCGAGTTAGCAAGATAAGTCGCTTTGTTGTATGTCAGTACAGACCTGTCACCGCTGTCTTGTTAGCTTTAAATAAACTTTTAGACAAACTAAGACACTCTGTTGTATGTAAATACAGAACTGTGTCCGACGTTTGCCTTTTAAAGAAAATTTGCAATACCGAAAAGTTATAATCATTGTGTGTATGCCTTGATCATAAAAGTATGTCTAAGTATGAGACACGTAAGGTAGTTTCTGGATAAATAAAAAGGCCAAGGGATATTCCAAAGTGTTTCATGTTTAAAGGGAAAATAATACCGACAATCACCTAGAAATGTGTGTCACGACAAACAATCAAGGAATAAAAAAAATTCCTAAGTGTGAGAGTGTAATACTGAAAGTGCGTATTTGACACCGCTATCTGATTGAACTTTTCTTTGACTTTCTTGCCAAAAATATTCCGTTAGTATAGGATGTAAATTTTAAAAGTATTTTTGAGTAATTTAAGTTTAAATTTTATTCAAAATTTTATTTTATCTTATTTTATTTTTATTTTATTTTATTTTATTTTATTCTAAGTAGGAAAAATGTCAAAGTTACTAAGGATGCATTTTTAGTTGAATAAACAAACATTGCATGAAAATCTATCACTTAGTGTGAATAATTTTGCAAAGTTTGTTCCGTTAGACGAAAAAGTTGAAAAAGTTGAATTTTATTCAAGGATTTTCAAAATTTTCATTTAAATTTGAAATCAAGACAACTTCGAATTAACATTCGAATATGTCAGGAAATTCGAAATTAAATGCAAGTTCGAATATGGTTGGTATAAATTGGTCAACATTGACTCATTCAACTCACCTACATTCGACTTTCTTGCTTCGAACTTGTCTCCCAACGATTTCGAACTTACCTTCGACTTTACCGTTTCGAATTTTCTACTATTTCTCGAAGTATTGTTCATTTGTGTTCGAATCTACCAACACATTTAGGTATAATCATCAGTATTATACAAAGTTTAGTTAGTCTAGGACTCAATTATAGCAAAAAAATCGACCATTTTTGAAGTTTTTGGGGTTTAAACTTTGTGATTCAATATCACAAGTTTTAACCGGTGAAACTTCAAATAAATTACATATATCTTCGATTAGAACCAAATAGGACCAGTTGATACTATTTTCTAAGTCAATTGGGGTTAAAATCATGGATTTGAATTCGAAAGTGACCGACTTCGAACATGTTCATCATGTTCGAACTTGTCAGAAAATTCGAACTTGTCAGAAAATTCGAATTTGTCAACAAATTCGAATTCAGTCAAATTCGAACATGTCATTCGAATTTGTTATTAAATTCAAATATTTTTATAAAATAAAGTCAAAACTTGTAGAAATTCGAATGTGTTGGATTTTGGACTTATGTAAGTTCAAAATAAAACAAATTCGAAATTAAACAAGTTTCATTTTTATCTTTTTACTAATATAGTTGTTGTTTTTATGTGCAGATATGGGTGATAGAGCGTTTTCTAACAAGCATAATATGGTAATGTCTGTTGACAGAGACTTCCCGAAGCTCAACCATTCAGACAGATGGTGAAATTTTTGACGCATTCTAGGGTTACTTACGCCTTAACCCATAACTTGCAAATAATATTATCGTATGTAAGTCAATTTTGGGAGCATCTTCAAGTTGACTGCTCTCTGATGCCGACAGTTTTGAGAACAAGAGTTGGAGGGCAGCCAATCGTTTTCTCTGCTGACATGCTCCGTCAGATTTTGCAGCTAGGGTCTGAAGAACAAGAGATGGGGCCCATTGATTTTCCATTGAATATAAGGCAAGCGTCCTTCTTGCGTATGGGTTAGGCCCTAGATATAACCAAAGCGACATATATGAAAAGTGGGCTTATCGGGCAATGGAGGTATTTGGCGCATGTGTTCATCGTTTGCTTTGCACCGAAAAAGGCAGGTTTTGACTACATAGTGTCCAAAATGCAGTCCGCTATATTGCATTGGTTTATACCAAGCGCTTCAGTTATTCAGAAATGTTCTTTGCTGAGTTTGTGCATCAGATAACTGCTCCAGTACGTGAAAGATTTCAAATGTATCTGCGCTTTGTTATGATGATTATATATCACCTTCTGCCAAATTTGCCTCAACATTAAGATACTCACGGTGTGGCTATCATCGACAAGAGAATATTCGCTGACTGCCAGTCGCACAATGCACGGAGGGCTGAGCAGGCCAGGCTTCAGGTAACACCATTGTTTGGGGCAGTAATTGATCCATATTTTGTAGCCCCAGAAGGGGAAAACTGGGCTGGTGAAGGTCCTCAACCGCAACCACTGCAGCAACAGCCACAACAACAACAACGACCACAACCGCAACCACGATGTTGGTACACCCTGTGTGACGATAGCACTCTAAGTGATCCAACATTGTGGTTTTAGCAAGTGTTTGATATATATGTTTATATATGTTTGATAATTATTATTGTTTGTGTGTTTGAACTTGATGTATCGTATTACATAGAAGTTCAAACATAAAGATTAAAGATAAAATCAAACATAAGTTAAAAACATAAGTTTCATATACAAGTTAGTCAGATTCGAATTCTATAAGGATTGGAATTCGAATCTATGTCAGATTCGAATTTGATCCTAGTTAGATTCGAATGTGTTATGAGGCAGATTCGAGAATGTCAGTGAGGACAAACTCGAATGGGCCTTGGGCTGGATTCGAGTTTGGCCCATGTCAGACTCGAATTAGCCTCTATAATTAGGGATAGACTCGAAATATTATAGGACTTTTTGCAGAATTCGAGAGTGATTAAGCATTAAGCGATTTCGAGTTTATCATCAGTCTTAGTGTCGTTTTGGAGAGAATCTTCTAGTAGGTGCGTTCTTGTGTAGTTCGTGCAGCTCGTTGATAGTCTCCGTGTTCCTGGTGAGTGTTGTTACCGTCTACCCGTTAACGAGGATTCCGCACTCGTTGACGGTTCCGCGTCTAGATAGATCTGTGTTAGGTAGACCTTACAAGTGGTATCAGAGCCTACGGGGTGTTCTTGGTGTTCTTCGTGTTCATCAAAATATATCCTAGGTTTCTTGACGCTTTTGGACGGTTTTTCTCTCATCTTCGTGTTTTTCGTGTTCTTCGAGCTTAGCAAATTGTCATCCGGGAAATACTTCGTGTTTTTCACGTTTTTGATCGAAATCATTATTTTTCGTTGAAAAAATATTGATTTAATCTGCAAAACGTAAAGAAATCGAAGTGTTAGCCGTTTTTTGAATTTGCGGCGCTCGAATCTATTAGGAGTAATTAGGGTTATTCTTAGTCTCGAGTCTAACCAAAATCCGCTCCTCTCGAGTTTGATAAACACTGTTTCGAGTTTAATTCGAGTTTGTGCTAGTTTCGAATAGGTTCTCGAGTCTGCTGACATTCGAGTTTGATTCGAATTTGGACTATAGTCGAATAGGGCTTCGAATCTACTGAGTGTTCGAGTTTGCCTTGACCTTCGAGTTTGGGGACTTTCGAATCTGTCATTAGTTTCGAATTTAATTGAATTATAAAACTTAATCGAATTTAATCCCAAATAAATTTAAATTTAATTATATTGAAATCAACCTAGATTCGAAAGAATTAACTTAAATTAGTTTCGAATTAAATTAATTAAGTTAAAATTCAATTACTTTCGAAACGATGTCAAATCTTCAAAGTTTCTGGAAATGGACCACGAGGTCGGGAAGGCAAATACTCCGCCTAAGCTGATGAAACTCAAAGATTAGTACTGGTGGAAAGATCGGTTTGCCGATTTTGTGCGTTTCAATGACATGCGCATATGGGTGTGTATTGACGAAGGATACATTCCACCAATTTCTGAAGTTGAAGGCCGTCAGAGAGTCTTATCATATCAGATGATGGATTTCCTAGTAGAGTCTAGGATTGCATTCGCATTATCCCATAACATTCAAATCGTGATTCCATATGTACGACAGTTTTACGAGCACTTACAAGTTGATTGTTCCGTCACTCCAACAGTTTTGAGAACAAGGATAGCAGGACAACCATTGGTGTTTTCTGCTGATATGCTGCGTCAGGTTTTGCAGCTAGGATCTCAGGAAGAAGAGTCTGGGCCTATTGACTTTCCCTTAAGTATTAGGCAAGCAGCTTTTCAGAGGATGGGTTACAGCTTGGATGTTACTAAAACATCGTATATGAAGAGTGGGCTAATAGGTCAATGGATATTTTTGGCACATGTGTTTATGGTTTGTTTTGCGGCCAAGAAAGCTGGTTTTGATTATATTGTCTCGAAGATCCAATCCGGGATGATCGCTTTAGTTTATAATCGGCCCTTCAGCTTTTCTCAAATGTTTTTCTCGGAATTCGTTCATCAAATTACGGCTCCAGAGCAGCAACAATTTCTCCTATATCCTCGTTTCATAATGATGCTCATCAGGCACTTCTTGCCGAATTTGCCGCAGTTAAATGAGATCCAAAGCGTAGCGGTCATGGACAAAAGGATTTTTGCTGATTGCTCCTTGCATAGAGGAAGGTTGGCAGTTCCAGTCGAACGACCATTGTTTGGGGCAGTTATAGACAGGAACTTTGAAGCACCGGATAATGCCAACTGGGCAGGTGAAGTAGAGGTTCAACTTAGACAGCCACCGCAACAACAACGACAACAACCGCGTGCACAGCAACAAAGGAGACGACAAAGAGCTACCGCGAGTCAAACTCAGGCAACTAGGCCTTCTACAAGTCAACAACAAGAGGTACAAGATGCGGGCCATTCGAATGTCCCAATTGAATCTGATCAGTTGTGTCAAACCCTACATGAAATTTGGGAAGCTGGTCCTCATGCCACTGAAGAAATATCTGCAGCGTTAGTTGGAGAATTGCTTGAGCCTCCAGAGGGAGAAGATGATGTCCTGAGGGATGTTGATGAATATGAACCGGAGCAAACAGGGAATGACTTGTCATCATCAGCAACTGAGTCTGATGATATGGAGGAAATAGAGGTTGAAGCTCCAGAGTCGGTTACAGCCGAACCAACAGTTCAGATAGGAACTTATGGGCCGAGATTGGTAGTGAATGAAGAAGCTTCAAGGCGTAGAGCATCACGAGAGTCTGATGACTCTGATTTTGAAGAAGAAGAGGTTGCACCATTAGTGACAAGGCAACGGGCCAAGCGTCATCGGTTTATGCAAGGAACTTCCTCAGCTTCAGCCACACAGCCTGAAGTATCTCAATCTCCAGCTACTCCAACGACCATTCCACCACCACCACCACCACATGATGAACCATATATCCCATCACCGATCATTCCAACTCCGATACAGTCCATTCCATCCACCTCATCCACTTACGCCGACAATCAAAGGTTTTTGCAGCTTAAAGATAGAGTTGACTTCCAACAGATCCAGATCTTAGGCCTAACGACGGCAATCAGTGAGATTCAGAAGCACAATGCAAATCTGGATAACGAAAATGCTGATCTGAAAAAGATAGTGGACAAAGTTCAGGAAGAGAACTTAGAGTTGAAGACTTTTGTCGCTGATCAAGCAGCTGAGCTAAGATCGATGCGCTCCCTAGTTGAGCAATTAATGAAAAATATACAGGCTCAGGGGGAGACATCCTGCCGTGATCAAGTGGAGCGGCCGAGGGATGATGAGGATAACGAAGATGACCAAGGCAATGATCCCAGCACTCAAAGACAGAATGAGCCAGTAGATTTTTCTGCTGCTCAAGATGCTCAGTATCAGGGGGAGCTGAGTCAATCAGGAGCTAAAGAAGGAGAGGCCGGTTCGTCCAAACCTATAGAGTCTGAGATAAATGAGATGATCGATGCACTTATGGATCTCGATGACGACCTGATGGACTTGGGCTTTGACTTTGAAGATGATATGGAGGAACTAGAAGAGGGAGAATTCGTTTATGATGACATAACGGATTGGAAGTCTGCAAAAATCCGCTTGTCGATCACGGCAACACTTTGAATTTCTGGCAATTGCTGCAGATTCGGCAAAAAATGTCTGATCAGCATCATCAGGAACCTAGGATACATCAAAAACCTTTCTCTTGCTGGAGCTTTTATTTGGTGAACAAACTCCGCAAAGAACATTTCGGAGTAACTAAACCTCTGGTTGTAAAACAATGCTATCATTGCCGATTGCATCTTCGACACTATGTAGTCAAAACTGGCTTTCTTTGGAGCGAAGCACACCATGAAGACATGTGCCAGATACCTCCATTGCCCAATTAAACCGCTTTTCATGTACGATGCCTTAGCCACATCTAGGCCATACCCCATTCTTAAGAATGCTGCTTGCCTAACTTCCAACGGAAAGTCAATTGGCCCAGTTCCCAACTGCAAAACCCAGCGCAACACATCGGCGGAGAACACGAGACGCTGTCCGGCAATCCTTGTCCGCAATACTATAGGAGTTACTGTGCAGTCGACCTGCAGATGATCCCAAAATTGCCTAACGTAAGGCAACACGATCTGTACATTATGCGAAAGGGCATAAGACACCCTTGAAGCAGCCAAAAAATCCACCATCTGGCGAAATGCTTGAGCCTCAGGAAGCTCACGGTCTGGCGACAGGACCATATTATGCTTTTGGATAAACGCTCTATCCCCCATATCTGCACAATAAAGTATAAAATATATTAGAATGGACAAAATAAAAATAAACTTGTTTAAATTTAAATTTGTTTTATTGTGAACTTATGTAAGTTCAAAATCCAACACATTCATTAGTTTTAGTGACAAATTCGAACCTAAGAACAAACTCGAATGTCTGCACTTTAACTTCAAAACTCCAAGATTTAAACCATTTTAGACTTAGAAAATCACATTCATTAGTTGTTGGTACATCCTGTGTGACGATAGCAGTCTAAGTGATCCTACATTGTGATTTTAGCAAGTGTGTGTTATATATGTTTATATATGGTTGATATTTATTAGTGTTTGTATGTTTGAACTTGATGTAACATATTACAAGAAGTTCAAACATAAAGTACAAAGATAAAATCAATCATAAGTAATAACATAAGTTTCAACACTTAGTTGTTTATGTAAAAGGCTAGATTCGAATCATACAAGGCTTGGCATTCGAATCTGTGATAGATTCGAATGTAGCCTAGATTCGAAGAGCCCAGATTCGAGAGTGTCCTTGTGGACAGACTCGAATGGGCCTTGGGCCAGATTCGAGTTTGGCCCACATCAGACTCGAATCAAGGTCTATAATTAGGGATAGACTCGAGATATTATCAGACTTTTGGCAGAATTCGTGAGGAATTAAGCTTAAAGCGATCTCGAGTTTATCAGCTTGGTGCGTGTTCTTTCGGAGAGAATCAGTTCGTAGGATCGTTCGTGTGTCGTTCGTTCAGCTTCTGATAGCAGTCTAAGTGATCCTACATTGTGATTTTAGCAAGTGTGTGTTATATATGTTTATATATGGTTGATATTTATTAGTGTTTCGTAGTTGAGAGTTGTCCGTCTAACCGTTAACGAGGATTCCGCACTCGTTGACGGCTCCGCGTCTAGATAGATCACGTAGTGGTAGACCTTACAAGTGGTATCAGAGCCTACGGAGTGTTCTTGGTGTTCTTCGTGTTCATCTAGATACATTCTAGGTTTCTTGACGCTAGTTGGACGGTTTTTCTCTCAAAATCGAGTTTTTGAGCTTAGCAAATAGTAATCCGGGAAACACTTTGTGGTTTTTCACGTTTTTGATCGAAATCATTATTTTTCTTTGGAAAAATACTGGTTTAATCTAAAAAACATCAAAAAATCAAAGTGTTAGCCGTTTGTCGACTTTGCGGCGCTCGAATCTAATAGGGGTAATTAGGGTTTCACTTAGTCTCAAGTCTAACCAAAATACGCTCCTTTCGAGTCTGTTTCAGAGGGTTTCGAATCTACCTAGTTTCGAGTCTGTTGCTTCATTCGAATAGGATCTCGAGTCTACTTAGTTTCGAGTTTGTTTCGAGTCTAGCTTAGTTTCGAATAGGGGTTTTCGAATCTGCTGTTACTTCGAGTTTGCTGTCATCGAATCTAAGGGCCATCGAATCTAAGGACTTTTTCGAATCTGACATAATTTCGAATCTACTTGAATTATAACACTTAATCGAATTTAATCCCAAATAAATAAGAATCTGATTACATTCGAATCTACCTAGATTCGAAAGAATTAATTCTCATTAGTTTCGAATTAAATTAATTAAGGTCAATTCAATTACTTTTGAAAAGATGTCTAATCTTCAGAAATTCCTAGAAATGGACCACGAGGTCGGAAAGGCAAACGCACCGCCTAAGCTAATGAAAGTCGAGGATTATTACTGGTGGAAAGACCGATTTACTGATTTCGTGCGTTTTAACGACATGCGCATGTGGGTGTGCATCGACGAAGGGTATATTCCACCAGTCTCAGAAGTAGAAGGCCGTCAGAAGGTCTTGTCATACCAAATGATGAAGGAGGATGACAAGAAACTGTTTGAAGCCAAAAACAAAGCTTTCTCGATAATCCGTATGGCTTTACCTCAGGATATACTGCACACATTTCGGACTCAAAGGACGTCGAAGGAACTTTGGGAGTCTCTCGAGAAAAGGTGTGAGGGTAATCCTAGGGTGCGTAGAAAGCGTACAGAGCTGTTGAAACAACAGTTTGCGATTTTCAAGGCGATTAAGGATGAACAGCTGGATGATATTATCACCAGGTTCTATCACCTGATAACGGAACTTGAAAGTCATGGAATTGAGTATTCTGACACTGACAAGAACAACAAGCTTCTTGATGCCTTACCAGCCAAATGGGCTATGTATGTGGCAATGATCAAGCTGAATGAGGACAAGTATTATACTCAATCTCTCGATGACATTGTGGGAACGCTGAGGGCATATCACTTCGAGCTACTGAAGGCCGAAAATGACTATGAACAAGTCCAGAATCCAGCAATGTATTTTGGGAAGACAACAAAATCTTCAGTCACAGCCGAACCGAAGACTGCTACAGCGTTTTTCACCGGAGAAACGTCATCACCAGCAGAGTCTGAAGACTCATTGAATCGCGCGTTCTTAGGATTAGGAAGATCGGAAGAACCGCAACCTCAAGTACAACAGGCATCGACTTCTCAGAGCTATTCAAAGATGCCCATGAGCGCAAAGTCGGCAGAAGAACATCTGAATCTGCTTGCTTCTTCTGTGGCCGCGTACGGAAATTGTGTTCAAGGGAAGATTAACGATCCTGCTCTATGGGATGAGGATTACGATCAGGTCAACCCTGATGACTTAGAGGAAATGGATCTTAAGTGGCAACTGGCCATGGTAACCCAGAGGGTTAAGAGATTCATTAAGCAAACTGGGAGGAATCTGCAGATGAATAACAAGGGGATAGGATTTGATAAGTCCAAGGTGAAATGCTACAACTGTCAAGGACTGGGACACTTCGCCCGGGAGTGTCAGAGACCGAAGGTAGAGACATACCAAGGGCAGAATCAGCATCAGGGACAGTTTCAGAATCAGTCCCAACAACGATACCTTCCGAGTTCATCATCTGGTCAAGCCAATCTAGCGGGTCTACTATCCAATGTTACTTCAGACAGACAGCTAGATGGTACGTATGACTGGAGT
>JAANYP010002288.1:87087-209743 GCA_020465985.1 Centrapalus pauciflorus
TGTTAGGCTGTGTCTGCTCAGGCCCCTCTCCTCTGTTTCTTGTGATGATGTTCATCATTGCAGAGGGCAATGGAGCATCAATGCTGACAATATTTTGGCACTTGGCTTTATCAGCCTTTTGATTGAAGATAGTGAGTGCCTATGGGAAACATATATCCTCTTATGTAAATTAGAAGTAGTGCAGGTGTGTGCAATTATTTTTGCCAAAAATCGAGGATACATCAAAAATTTCCCATTCTTCAGGGAATGATGCCTTAACATTCCTTGAAAGATCATATTTGAAAAATTGAACTGTTGGCCAGTAGAAAAGCACACTAAGGCAGTGGCAATATTTGAAGAAAATTCTGACCAACCAGTTCTTTTGGGGCTTAAACATTGCTGAATAATATGCACAAGGTATTTCCATTTAGGAGAAAAATGTGCTTTCAAGAAAGTAAAAGAATCAGCAGGACCCCTATATCCAATATTTTGAAGACCAAAGTGTAAAGTAGTAAGAGATAGGTCTTTTATACCTGTGGCATCTTGAAGATGCAGATGACTTCTGATGGACTCCTCAGTGATATTGATGGTAGTACCATCGATTGTGGAAGACAGGGTAGGCACTCCATTGATGGTTTGAACATAGGCACGATTCCAGAATTGCTCAATATGGGATATGTATATAGTGGGGTTAATATTGAGGGCATAGTGGATATGGGAGTGCCTGAGGAAGTCCATCATCTCATGGAACGGTTGAAGGTCAGTGTGTTTCAGGGTGTATGGGAGGCAGTTGTGTTCTTTTACGAACTCCATTGATCAAGAAACGACGGTTTGGGATTTGGGGTTTGAAAAGAGTGTGTGTATCATTCAGAGAGAAAACAGAAGGCCGTGGAAGAAGAATATGTAACTGGTAGTTACAACTGAACGAAACTGGGACCTTTAAAGGTTTCGAAAAGGTTAGGTCCCGCGCACACACTTGAAAATTACCTAAATACCCTGCACACTTTGACAGATCAAGTGAAAATAACTAGCAGTCCGAGAAAATGAACTAGCAGCATGAGAAAAGACTCATGCTGTTAGTGTAAAATTGTGCAACTTTTCAATAGAACAGTGTCTCCCCCTTAAATTAGCATATTGAGTTGCTAATAATAGAAACCAATTAATCCATGTTTACCATACCAATGTTTGATATTAGGAAAGTGAACCTTCCTACATCAAAAGGTTTTGTAAATAGATCAGCTAGCTGATCATCTGTATGTATTTTGGTAACTTGGATTAACTTCTTTTCATTACTATCTCTGATGAAGTGAAATCTGATTTCTATATGCTTGGTTTTTGGGAATTTCACTTGGTTTTGCACAATGCTAATGGCACTTGAATTGTCAATATAAATAGGAGTGGATAAGAAATTCATACCATAGTCTCTTAGCTGATTTTGAATCCACATTACCTGGGAGCAGCAGCTTGCAGCTGCTACGTATTCTGCTTCAGTGGACGATGTGGAGACAGTTGGTTGTTTTTTGCATTGCCAAGAGACCAGTCTTGCTCCTAAGTATTGACATCCACCAGTTGTGGATTTTCTGTCAATGTTGCAACCACCATAGTCACTGTCAGAATAGGCGGTTAGTTCAAAAGGAGAGTCTTTGGGATACCATAGGCCTAAATGTGGTTGGCCTTTACGGTATCTGAAGATTCTCTTAACAGCAACCAAGTGAGAATCCTTTGGTGAACATTGAAACCTGGCACACACACAGACAGCAAACATTATATCAGGTCTCGAAGATGTTAGATACATGAGAGATCCTATAAGGGATCTGTATAGATGAATGTCCACATCTATGCCATCTTTGTCTGTATGGAGCTGTTTATGAGGATCCATTGGAGTGCTTGCAACCTTTGTGTCTTGATAGCCCAACTTTTCCAGTATGTCTTTGACATACTTTGATTGACTTAT
This sequence comes from Centrapalus pauciflorus, assembly GCA_020465985.1. NCBI lineage: Eukaryota > Viridiplantae > Streptophyta > Magnoliopsida > Asterales > Asteraceae > Centrapalus > Centrapalus pauciflorus. Next base: position 89,021 of record JAANYP010002288.1, read on the forward strand.
GAATAGACCAGTAGGCTTCTGTTTGACCTGCAGCCCTAGAAAGAATGTGAGTTCCCCCATTGAACTCATTTGAAACTTTTTGTGCATTAGGGCCTCAAAATCTTTGCACAACCTATCATTAGTTGAGCCAAAGATGATGTCATCAACATAGATCTGGACAAGAAGAATCTCAGTTTTGATGGATTTAGTGAAAAGTGTTTTGTCCAGAGTGCCTCTCTTGAATCCATTCTGTAGAAGATATGATGACAGTGTGTCATACCATGCTCTGGGAGCTTGGTGAAGACCATAGAGAGCTTTGTCTAGCTTGTACACCCTGTCTGGATACTTGTAGTCTTCAAAACCAGGAGGTTGACACACATACACTTCCTCTTCAATTGTCCCATACAAGAAAGCAGACTTAACATCCATTTGATACACTTTAAAGCCTTTGAAACTTGCATATGCTAGAAATAGTCTGATGGCTTCAATTCTTGCTACTGGAGCAAAGACATCATCATAATCTATTCCTTCTTCTTGAGTGTACCCTTGTGCTACTAGTCTTGCTTTGTTTTTGATGACTATCCCTCTCTCATCCTTCTTGTTTCTGAACACCCATCTTGTACCTATTGCTCTCTTACCTTTAGGAAGATCCACCAGAGTCCATACATTCTGAATTTTAAACTGTAAAAGCTCTTCTTGCATAGCTTCAATCCAGGATGAGTCTTTTAGTGCTTCTGATGCCTTTTTAGGTTCTAGTTGAGACATGAAGCCGGCATGTTCAAAAGCAGCTAGGCTGAATTCTGGAACTGCTTGTTCAGCAGCAGCAGTCTCATTGTGGACCATCTTCCTTGTTTGAACAGGAGTACTTGGATCACCCAGTATTTGATTGAGAGGGTGATACTTATGAACTCTTAGTGTGGGCTCTCTCTCTGTTTGGAAGGACGTTCCAAGGTTTGTGTCATCTCCATCAGAACCAGTGAATGGTTCAGTTTCTGGAACAGCTTGAGTTTCTAGGCTAACAGCTTGAGAAGCTGTTGGGACTGCTAGCCTAGAAACTAGAGCTGTTTCCTTTTGTGTTTGAGCTGTGCTGTCAGGACTTGGGAATGGCACTTCAGTGTCTGGATTTGCATCATGTTGAGTGCTCAGGATCCCTGGAGGATCACATGACAGAAGTGGTAGAGTGGTGAAATCATCCCAACTTGTTGAATCTGCAGCAGTCTGAAACTTTGTGCCAACAGCATGAGAAATTGTATTGGCAGCATGAGAATTCGTGTTAGCAGCTTCAACCCTGTATGCATCAGCTTCTGCAGTATACTCAACAAAGCTCAGAGAATTTGTTAGTGAATCTAAATCAAATAACCAATCAGGACCAGTGCCTTTGATATTAGCAGTATTTTCATTAAATTCAACATTGGCACTTTCTTCAATTGTTTTAGACACACTGTTGTATACTCTATAGGCTTTGCTTTGAGTTGAGTATCCTACAAAGAATCCTTCTTCAGCCTTACTCTCAAACTTCCCTAAGTGAGTCTTAGTGTGAAGAATATTACATGGGCATCCAAAAGGCTTGAAGAAAGCTATTAGGGGACTTCTGTTGTGGAATAGCTCATAGGGAGTTTTTCCTTGTGATTGAACTACTTGAACCCTATTTAGAACATAACAGGCTGTATTAACAGCTTCTGCCCAGAAAGTCATAGGCAGATTGGAATCAGCTAACATTGTTCTAGCAGCCTCAATTAATGTTCTATTCTTTCTTTCAGCTACACCATTTTGCTGTGGTGTTCTTGGTGCACTATATTGTTTAGCAATACCTTTGGACTCACAGAAACTGTTTAGAATTTGATTTTTAAATTCAGTTCCATTGTCTGATCTGATCACCTTAACTTTGGAATTGGATTGGTTTTCTATCTTAAGGATAAAAGACTTAACAAGCTCAGCAGTTTCATCTTTGGACCTAAGAAAGTAAACCCAAGTAAATCTGGTGAAATCATCAACAATGACTAAACAGTATGCCCTTTTATTCAAACTCAAAACAGATGTTGGACCAAATAGATCCATATGTAACAGCTGAAGAACAGATGAGATTGAATTTACTTCTTTGGCCTTATGAGAAGTTTTATGTTGCTTACCTTTAAGACATGCTACACAATGATCATCACAAATGAACTCCTTTTGTGGTAAACCTCTTACCAGATTCTTTTTAACCAAATCATTCATGGACTTGAAGTTCATGTGACACATCCTTCTATGCCAAAGAGCAGACTCATTTGATGATGCTTTGTATATTAAACAGCTTAAAGTATTTGATTTAGTCAAAAGAGCTGTGTCTAGGCAGTAAACATTGTCCTTTCTTGGTGTTCTAAGTAAAACAAGATTTTCAGGAATTTTGAAATCCTTTGAAAGAACAATGCACTCAGAATCTGTGAACAGAACAATGTTTTGTTTGTCACAAATTTGAGAGACACTCAATAAATTGTACTTCAGCTGTTCAACATACAGAACATCATGGAATGTCATGTTGCCTGCATTAACAGTGCCTTTGTTAGTAACTTTACCTCCTTTTGAGTTGCCTCCAAATGCAACAAAACCTCCATCAAAGCCTTTGAAATTTGACAAGCATTCATAATTGCCTGTCATGTGCCTAGAGCATCCACTGTCCAGATGCCATCTTGTTCTATGAGGAGACCTGTGGTTGCCCTGCACAAATAACAGCTTAGTTAGTAGTGGAGTAAACCCAAACCAAATTGGTTTTGGGTTGGCCTTGTACATTGACATAACTAAAAACTGTTTTTGACTTCTTATACTTGGTGAGATCTACTGATGGAGTCTTTGGAGAGTATTTAGTGATAATATGAGGTATCCAACTATTTTGATCATCTTTTCTTCTAACAGTCTCAGATGATTCACTAGCAGCTCCAGTTTGGTGCCCAGCAGCTTGAGCTGTGTTTGTAGTGCTAACAGTTTCACTTTTTGCACTACCAGCATCAGATTTTGACTTAGCAGTCTGATCTTTTGCATTAGCAGTGTGATCAACAGATTTGTCCTTGACACACCATATTTGTTTAAAACTTGATTTTGGCTTTGCCAAAACTTGTTTTTGATGTGTGGACTGTTTTTTGTTAATTTTTGAGAATCTGTGATCAACTGTTCTCTTTGGAGCTGCTGTGGAAGGTTTCACGTTTGAGTGTTTTGCCTGTTTAGGATTTGATTTTGTGTGATGCACAGGCTGTTTTGCAACAGCTGGTTTGTAAAAACAATCCTTGGCTAAATGATTCTTCCTTCCACAGTGAAAGCATTTTTTGACAGTTTGAATTGGAACGCCAGACTTTTCTGTCAATTTCTGGTTCTTGTTTCTCTGGTTTCCTCTTACCTGCTGTTGTTTAGGAAACTTTTGAACACCATGCTTTTGGCATGTGCAGATAGAAACAGTTTTACCTCTTTTAGATCCTTTTGATGAGGATGCAGTGTTACAGTTAGAATGTACAGAAACTTGTGGAGTAGCATTGCATACACTCATCTTCTCTTTTCCTTTCTTACTGGGAACTTGGACTTCTATGGGTGCACTCTTTGTGTCACAGTCTCTATTTTGACTCTTATCTTCTTTTAATTCAGGACTGTTATCAAGGATAGGATCTACAATAGTCATAGACTCATCTAGTGGTTCATTGACAAGTCTATCAGCAACTTTACTCATTGGATGAATGTACTTGTTATTATATGGAGGTGGAGTAGCTCTGTATCCTATTCCTTCTTTGGGATTGACCTGAGATTTGACTCTATCTTTGAATTGAACTTCCATTAGGTGTTCTAGCTTTTGATTTGCTAACTTGAAGTTACCTAGATCTATGTTAACAGATTCCAGTTTCTCATTAGCCTCTAACACCTTCTGTTCAGATTCTTCTACCTTTTTATTCAGAGATTCTATTTTCTTATTGAGTTCCTTTTTCTCCCATTCATGATAGGTTCTATCATACCCCATTTGAATCTCATTATCCTTATAATCATTGATGTGTTTTTCCAGATCTTCTATGGCTTGCATATATTCATATCTCCTTTCTTCCATCTTAGCTAGAGTTTTGCACATGCTCTCATTATGATCTCTGTACTTTTTAACCATATTTTTGCATGATTGAGAGCAGAGTTTAGAGTTTACCTCAGACGGTAGTTCAGTTGAGGAGACATTTGAGGTTTCTGCCATAAGTGCTTGATTTTGGAATTCTTCCTCTGTCTGATCACTCCAGTCAAACACATTGTCTTCTTGAGAGACAAGTGCCGTTGATGAGGAAGCTTGAATGGGCTGTGAAGTCCTTGATGGTTGTTGACCTTGAGATCTACATTCTCTGGCAAAGTGACCAAGCTTATGGCATTTATAGCATTCCACTTTTGATTTATCAAAAGATGGTTTGCCTTCTGTCTTGGCTTGAAAGTTGGCCCTACCAGTTCTTTTCAGAAATCTTTTGGCTATCATGGTCAGCATTGCATGTTACCACTTTAAATCCATCTCTTCAAGATCATCTGGATGAATTTGTTCCAAGTCTTCAACATTTAGAGCAAATAATCCATCATTGGCAACAAAAGCCTCATAGTGAGTTTCAGTAGAGCTGCCATCACCACCTGAAAAAGAATCACAGTTATTAGATTTTTCAGAAGACAGAAGAGCAGTATTGTGATTATAAGAAAAGGATTTCTTTTTAGCATCAATTTCAGTCTCAAACACTCTTAGACTGTTGTATAGATCATCCAATTCTATCTCATCAAGTGTGTCTTTTGTTCTCCACTGTGTAGCATAGACTGTCCATTCTTCTCCAAGAGATCTGAGAAACTTTCTGTTGACTTCATCTTGATCCAGATTGACCTTTGCACTTTCCAGTTCACTTATCAGTTTGTTGAACCTGTCAAAGATTTGAGTGAGGTTTTCATTCTTGCCACCAGAAAAGTTTTCATACTGCTGTTTCAAGAGGTCCTTTTGATTTCTCTTGGTACTGGCATTACCAGCAAACCTCTTCTCTAAGGCATTCCAAAGAGAGTGAGCAGTATAAAACTTTTTGAACTGATGTTGATAAGCATTAGGAATGGCTATTTGTAATAGTGTGAGTGCTTTCACTTCATTCATTCTAGCCTTCCTTTCAAGTTCAGTTTTTGGAGGAGTTTTGACTGGTTTTCCCTCAGCATCAAGTTCTGGATCAACTGCAGGAGGGAATTCAACAGCTTCCCATATGGCATAATCAATGAATTGAATATGCTGTTGAATCCTGAGTTTCCACATCTCAAACTCAGTGGGCTTGAGCATAGGCACTTTGAGTCCTTGCCCAGATCCACTGCTGCTATTTTCAAATTCCATTGAAAAAGATTAAAAATTTGAAAGAAAGTTTTTGACTTTGAAAAACAAAGAACAACTTGGTTTGAAAAACCTGATTTGAATAACCTGGTTTGACAAACCTGGCTCTGATACCACTTGTCAGGATCTGAAAATTATGAAAATTATGAATAACCAAGATTAACTGATTTGAATTTATCAGAGTATAAATCAATAATCTTGCTTTGAATCAAAGTTTAATTAAGAAGTTTGCGGAATAACACTTAATTATTTTAACAAAAACTTTCAGAAACAATTAAGCTTAAAACATAAGAAGTAATCAAGACTGTTTGTATTGCTGAATTCAATGATTACAATCACCTCTAATCTGTTTTGATTAGACGAAGAACACAGACTGTTCTTAGGGTTTTACAACCTTAGAGGCTTAAGAAAACTTAACAATAAAGCAATTACAGACTCAAAATATGCAGAAAACTTCTCTCCTTCTATATGTAACTTCTATACAATATTCTGTCTATTTATATTGCTTTATGGACGTGTTTCCTTGAAGGACTATGACTTCTCTGATAGTAGATATGCTTGAATCTTCGTGTAGATATCTTTCCTGAAAATCAGCACATTCTGTTTATGAAACTGTTGAGCAGCTTGAACGACTTGACAGCATGAACTGAGCAGCTTGAGTTGTTTTGCTCTGGCAGCTTGAACTTTTACACTGGCAGCTCGAGTTTCTTCAACTAGCAGCATGAACTTTGTACTTACATGAAAAATCTACTAACAGTCTGAGAAGTCTAAACTAACAGCTTGAGTATACTTAAACTATTTCCCAACAAGGTTAGTCTGACTTATTCTCTATTTCGTGAATTATGTGCTTTGTGTGTAAATTCTAACGATAGGTTAAATCTAGTCCTAGAATCACATAAAACCATAACTGCTCAAAATGAGAACTTAAAAATTGAAAATGCTAGCCTAAATGATATCAAACAAGATCTTAAAGAAAAGCTTAAGGCAGATGCTCAAGACGTAGTAGTTCTAAAAGACAAACTGAGTGAGCAGTGTGTTAGACTAGAGCTAATGTATGAGCACGTAAAAGCCTTGACCAAAATTCTTAAGGATAAGGACATAGAGCTAGCCGAAACAAAGGTAAAGGTAGTAGAGGCAAATAGCAAGTTGGAGAAGTTTAGGAATTCGAGCCTAAACCTAGGGAAAGTCTTAGATGCCCAAAGACAGTCTAAGAAGCCAGTAGGTCTAGGATTTCACGAAATTCCTCCACCTTTCAATGCGAACTACGTGCCTCAGCCTCAGGAGAAAACTGATAAATCAGTAGACTTAGAGGACCTACCTGAACAGACACCAGAGCCTATAGTTGAAAATACACCTAAGGTGGCTGACTCAACCGTCAAGGTCAAGAAAGTCAAATTTGTGTCTTCCTCCAGTGAAACACCTGCAGGAAAACAGAAAATTGCCTGGGCTGATCAGGTCGATGAGCCAGACACCGTAGATGTACCAAAGGAAATAGACACTAGTGAGACACCTAGATCTAAGGGAACACACAAAAAGTCCATAGATAAGATGTCTTGCTTCAGATGTCACGAGAAGGGGCATGTTGCTTCTCACTGTCCACTTAGGAAAGCCGATGTTACACCTAAGACAGTGAACCCAACACCTGTTAAGCCCTCAACCAGTGTGGCGAGCACCAGCAGTTCTCAAAGTACCGAGAAAGCTGTGCAGGCCGCACCCAAACAAGTTGTGAAAAACACACCGGTTAAGGTTGGACCAAAGGAAGTGATTAGGACAAATTCACCGAATCGTGTCATTAATCAATCTAGGTCAGCACCACAACAAGTCTATAGGAGCACTACACCTAGCAGGTCACACACTCCAGTTAGGTCTCACACTCCAGTTAGACAGTACGCACCGGTAAGAGCTCAGGGATCACAGTCCGAAATGCCTTATAATAGGAATTATTCTAGAGCTCCACAACAAATGCCTACTCCAAGGCAAAGAGTGAACTTAAATCACTCGGCACCATAACAGAACCCAGTTCAAAGGCCCAAGTCACCTGAAACGTGAGATGGGTATTTGAAAGAGTTCAAGTATGTGGACGAGAATGGTATTACCAAGTCAGTCATGGCTTGGGTTCCCCGTGATAACTAACCTATTTTCTTTCATGTGCAGGAGATTACCACAGGTCCAAACAACAAGTGGTTCGTCGACAGTGGATGCTCCAGGCACATGACAGGGGAAAGAGGTCTACTTACAGACTTCAAGGGTGGAAATCGGGGATTCGTATCATTCGCGGGTAACAAGGGTGGAAATATCACGGGTACCGGAGTGGTCACTAATGGGACAATTAAGTTGGACCAAGTTTATCACGTTGATAAACTGGTTCACAATCTCATTAGTGTATCTCAAATCTGTGATAAGAAGAACTCGGTGTTATTTACTGACACTGAGGCGTTAGTGCTAAAGCCGGGATTCAAAATTCCTGAAGAATGGGTATTGATGCGGGCGCCAAGGAAAAACGACTTGTACATGCTGGATATGAACAAGCCGGAGACATCGATGGGGCCAATCTGTCTATTATCCAAAGCTTCGGAGACGGAGTCCGTACTGTGGCACAGACGCATGGCTCACCTGCACCTAAGGAAGATGAATTACATAACGAAGAATGGACTGGTGCAGGGTGTGCCAATGAAGAGCTTTCAGTTCGAGGACAAGTGTCTACCGTGCATGAAGGGCAAGCAACATAAAAAGACACACAAGTCCAAGAAGCAAAACTCGATATCCTCAACATTCGATTTGTTGCATATGGACCTTTTCGGCCCTATCAACAAAAGGAGTATAGGAGGTAGTTGGTTTTGTTTAGTTATCAGTGACGATTACTCACGGTTTTCTTGGGTTTTGTTTTTAGGTACAAAGGACGAGACGGCTTCCAAGCTTATCGGGTTCTTAGACCAAGTGGAGAACTCCTACGGAACAAGGGTTAAAAATATTTGTAGTGATAATGGGACTGAATTCAAAAACTCTGTAATTGGTGTATATTGCCTTTCAAAGGGCATAGTGCATCAATTCAGTGCACCATATGAACCTCAACAAAATGGGGTGGCCGAACGTAAAAATAGAACATTGATTGAAGCTGCAAGGACTATGCTTTCGGATTCAAAGCTTCCTACCATGTTTTGGGGGGAGGCAGTGAATACCGCGTGCCATATTTTAAACCGAGTCCTTATAGTCAAATCATTGAACAAAACATGTTATGAAATTTTGAATAAACGGCCACCTAACTTAACTGGATTCGAACCGTTTGGAGTACCATGCACTCTTTTACGAACAAAACATCAACCGAAGTTTGGTGAAAAGGCTGACGAAGGATACTTCCTAGGTTACGTGCCGAACTCACCAAACAAACGGGTTTTTAACAAAACGAGTGGTACTATGGAGATTGTGTATAATATTGAAGTCACAAGTTATACACATGAACCCCAAACTGGTCCGGAATGGATATTTGGCTATGATAAGTTATTTGAGTCATTTAACATTCCTTTGGATGATACTGCAGGTATAATCGAAAAAGACATGGCGACGTTGCACCTAAATGACGATGGCCATATCTTTCCGAGGACCACGTTCGAATCTACATCTGAGCCTACTGCGACTGTAGATAGATCTCTAGAAGTTGCTGATCAAGAGGCACCTAACACTGAGAATCAGACTCAAGCATCAAGTTCTAACTCTGAGGAAAACGTCCATGAGGAGGAAAATGTAGAAGCTGAGCCTGTTCCCCCATTAGGTGAAAATAGGATCTAACTTAGGAGATAATCTAAGGGTAGATGAGATAGAGACCTCTAGGATTTACAAGAACCATCCGATAGAAAGCATCATAGGAAATCCTAACGAGGGTGTGAGGACTCGGAGTAGTGTAAATAACAACACTGTGTTGTTGTCGATGATAAACGACTCCGAGGCATATCACACATGTCTATATTCATGTTTCATATCGCAAGTAGCCTAAGAATGTGGAAATGGCACTTAAGGATAACTCCTGGGTTGAAGCGATGCAGGAAGAACTTTCGCAATTTAGGAAACGAGAAGTGTGGGAGTTAGTTCCATTACCTCGAGGGGAAGTTGCCATAGGAACCAAATGGGTTTTTAAGTGCAAAAGAGACGATCGGGGTATAGTCACGCGCAACAAGGCTAGGTTAGTTGTAAAGGGTTTCAACCAAGAGGAGGGAATCGATTACAACGAGGTTTTTGCACCAGTAGCAAGGCTGGAAGTCATTAGGTTGTTTCTAGCTTTCGCCTCCTTCAAGGGCTTTAAGGTATATCAATTAGATGTTAAGAGTGCTTTCCTATATGGGAAAGTGAAGGAGTTGGTGTACGTAGAACAACCGCCCAGATTTACAGATCCAAAATATCCTGATAGAGTATATCGCTTAGATAAGGCTCTATATGGATTGCATCAGGCACCTAGGGCGTGGTATGAGACTCTATCCAACCATCTGTTAGAGAACGGTTTTGAGAGGGGTAGGATAGATAGTACTCTCTTTGTTAAGAGAAAGGGAGATCACTTTATCTTGGTAAAGTGTACGTCGATGATATCATCTTTGGATCATCAGACGAACAGATGTGCAAAGATTTCGAGAAGGTGATGAAGTCTAAGTTCGAGATGAGTGCTATGGGGGAGTTAAATTTCATTTTAGGGTTACAAGTTGACCAGAAGAAGGAAGAGATGTTTATCCATCAGACTAAGTATGTCTATGACATATTAGAACGTTTCGGGATGGAGGGAACTAAGTTGACTGCCCATTTCAGCACGCCGATTCAAGTGAATCATAATCTTGGGCCTGGTACTGAAAGTGATACCGATGTGAATCCGACTTTATATCGGGCCATGATTGGGTCACTTATGTATTTAACTGCTTCAAGACCTGATATTATGTTTGCTGTGTGTATTTGTGCTAGGTTTCAAGCGAATCCGAAGGAGATGCATATGAAAGTTGTGAAGCGGATTCTACGATACCTCAAGTCGAAACCGAAGCTGGGTCTTTGGTATCACGCGGAGGGAGATCTAGAGTTGGAGGCGTTCACGGATTCTGACTACGGAGGATGCAGCTTGACGCGCAAATCAACAACTGGAGGTTGTCAGTTCCTAGGAGGGAGATTGGTATCCTGGCAATGCAAGAAACAAACATCGGTAGCCGTTTCAACGTGCGAGGCCGAGTATGTTGCTGCTGGTAGTTGCTGCTCACAGGTTCTGTGGATACAACAACAATTGCGGGATTACGGTTTGGCTTACACTCAAACTCCAATTAGGATTGACAATCAATCTACAATTGCTATAACAAATAATCCAGTTAAACATAATAAAACAAAGCACATAGACAAAAGGCATCATTTTATTCGTGATTGTGCTGAAAAGAACTTAATCAAACTGGTAAAAGTGGCAACAGAAGATAATAATGCAGATTTATTTACCAAAGCATTTAATAAGTCACGGTTTGAGTATTTAATTCAACTGAATGGAATGCGCAACCCAGAGTAAATTGACCTTAATAGTAGTACTTTATTTTCTTTTATAGTCGTAGAATTTCTTTCTTTACAGTAGTCTGCTAATTTAGGAAAGTTTCTATTTTTAGTAAGTTTCTATTTTTAGTAAGTTTCTACTTTTAGTAAGTTAGTAGGTTATCTTAATTCTTATGAAAAACAAAAGAAAAAAGAGAGAAAATCATAAAAATACAAAAAAAGAGAATATCAGAAAAAAGAGTTAAGTCTTAGAAGCATAGTTTCAAAGTGACGAAAATTAGCACAGTCGTTACAAACTCTAAGTGTTTAGGCTTTCACACAAAATGCAACTAAATTCTAAGTGTTATACTTTATTTAGTTTGATGTGTTGGTAGGCATAATACATATAGGGAATCTCAAGGCTAATAAAATATTCTAGAAAAAGTCAAGCGTGTCACTAACTTAGATGTATGACCAATCGGTCTTAATTTTTATGTTCAAGACATACAAACTTTGAGTCTAAATGAGGTATGCAAACTTTCTGGGGATGTATGGAAACATCAAATACATCTGAAAATGGAAAGAATAGAAATATCATATAAAACTGAGAGTCGAAAACATGCAACTCTGTTGTACGTAAGTACAGACCTGTTATCTCTGTTTAGATTCGGGTTAGCAGATATGTCGCTCTGTTGTACGTCAGTACAGACCTGTCACCGCTGTCTTGCTAACTTTAAAAGTATACCTTAAGTCAAGCTAAGACACTTTGTTGTATGAAAATACAGACCTGTGTCCGATGTTTGTCTTTTAAAGAAAGTTTGCAAATACCAACAAGTTAGAATCTTTGTCTGTGTGCCTTGATCATAAAAGTATGTCTATGTCTGAGTCACGTAAGATAATTTCCTGATAAATAAAAATGCCAAGAGATATTCCGAAATGTAGAGTGTTTAAAAGGGTAAAATACCAACAATCGGCTATATAGGCATGTCACGACAAGCAACCAAAGGAATCAAAAATTCCTAAGTGTGAAAGTTTAAGTACTGAAAGTAAGTATCAGACATCGCTATCTGATTGAACCTTTCTTAGACTATACTCATCAAAAATATTTTGTTTAGAGTTTAGCATAGGTTGTTAATTTTAATAAGTATAGTGTAAGTCTTAGTTAAATTTTCAGTCAAGTTTAAAATTTTCTAGGTTTACTTATCTTATTTTATTTTATTTTATCTTAGTTTATTTTATTTTATTTTACTTTAGTTTAATTTCTATTTAGGTAAAAGGTCAAAAATTACTGAGGGTGCATTCAAAGTTGGATAAAATAAAAATGGCGTGAAATATCTTGTGCTTAGGGTAAAAGAGTTGGCATAGTTTATCTGGTTACACAATACCGTAGAAAAAGGTTGAAAAAGTTGAAGTTATTTCAAAAATTTTCGAAATTTTTCTAAGTGTTTGGTGTTTTCGAGTTTAGGGCAGACTCGAATTGGGCAGACTTCGAATCTGTCAGTAGATTCGAGTTGGCCATAGATTCGAAGGTTGTTAGTATATATAGGTCAACAGTGAAGTCATTTATTTCTTACTGTTGTCGAATCTACTTCCTCGAATCTAATACCGGCGATTTCGAATCTATCCTCGAGTCTATCGTATTTCTCCTAAACGACATTTTGTCGAGTTTGAAGCTAGTGTGTTCGATTCTACTCTTGCATCTAGGTATAATCAACTTGATTGTACAAAGTTCATGTAGTTTTATACACTATTTTATGCTAAATCATCAATTTTTGTGGGTTTAAGGGTCGAAATAGGGTTTTTACAAAATTACCAAGTTTGGGCCGATAAACATTCAAATTAAAGGCATATATCTGTGATTAGTAACTAGTAGGACTAATAAAAGTAATTTTCTAAGTCCAAAAAGGTTAAAATCAAGAGATTTGGTCTTTGAATTAAATTCGGCATTTCGAATCTGTTCATGGGGTTTTTCTCGAATCTGTCATTAGACTCGAGAAGACCAGTGACTTCGAATCTGTCACCAAACTCGAAATGGAACTTATTCGAATCTGTTACATTCGAATCTGTTATTTTATTTGCATGATTTAATTTAAATTTTATTAAACTTGTAGAAATTTGATTGTGTTAGATTTTGTACTTAAACAAGTTCAAAATAATACAGATTTAAATTTAAACAAGTTTATTGATTTTTAATAAATCTAATAGTTTTGTTTATTGTGCAGAAATGGCTGTTCGAGCGTTTGTGCCTAAGCACAATATGGTGCTTCATCCAGATCATAATCTCCCTGAGGCACAGGGATTTAGACAAGTGATTGATTTCCTAGTAGATTCTAGGATCGGATTTGCACTGTCTCATAATGTGCAGCTTGTTTTACCTTACATCCGTCAATTTTACGATCATTTGCAGGTAGACTGCTCGGTCACACCGACAGTGCTACGCACTCGAATTGCTGGACAACCATTGGTATTCTCGGCAGATATGCTGCGACAAGTGTTGCAGCTGGGCACTCAAGAAGAAGAATCGGGTCCGATAGAGTTTCCCTTGAGTATAAGGCAAGCGGCCTTTCTGAGAATGGGATACAGTCAAGACGTGACAAAGGTGTCCTACATGAAAAGTGGATTAATTGGACAGTGGAGGTTTTTAGCACATGTGTTTATGGTGTGCTTTGCGCCAAAGAAAGCAGGATTCGACTATATAGTTGCGAAAATTCAATCTGGGATAGTCGCGATGGTTTATAATCGACCATACAGCTTTTCGGAGATGTTCTTCTCAGAATTTGTTCACCAAATAACCGCTCCAGAAAATCAGCAGTTCTTGCTATATCCACGGTTTATTATGATGATGATAAGGCATTTCTTGCCGAATCTGCCGCCGTCGAATGACATCCACAGTGTTGCTGTTATGGACAAAAGGATTTTCGCTGACTGTTCCTCGCACAGAGGAAGGTTGGCTGTTCCTATTGAGCGTCCATTATTCGGAGCAATCTTGGACAGGAACTTTCAAGCCCCGGATGTTGCCAACTGGGCAGGGGTAGTTGAATTTCAACCGAGACAACAACAACAACAACAACGACAACAGCCACAGCCACAACGTGCTCAAAGGGGTCGACAACGATCAGCTGCAAGTCAAACTCAGGCATCAAGGCCTTCGACAAGTCAACAACCAGAAGTTCAAGAAGCCGGGCCCTCAAATGTTCCGAGCGAAGCTGAACAGCTATGCCAAACGCTTAATGAAATCTGGGAGGCAGGGCCTCATGCGAACGAAGATGTGGCTGCAGCACTGGTAGGTGAACTACTTAGTCCACCAGAAGGAGAGGAAGACGTTTTAAGAGATGTTGATAAATATATGCCAGAGCAAGCTGATAAAGCTTTGTCATCATCGGAAACCGAGTCCGAAGAAATGGTGGAGCTAGAGGTTGAAGCTCCTGAATCAGTGGCTACAGAACCTAATATTCAAATCGGGACGTATGGATCCAGGTTGGTAGTTAATGAAGAAGGATCGAGGAGGAGAGTAGCAAGGGAATCTGATGATTCAGATTTTGAAGAGGCGGAAGTTGCTCCCTTAGTGACTCGGCAAAGGGCCAAGCGTCACAGGTTTATGCAAGGGTCAACATCAGCATCTGAAGCCCAACAGTCTCAAACTCAAACTTCAGAACCTCAAGCCACCGCTCCACCACCACCACCACCTCAACATGAACCATACATTCCATCACCCATTCGCCCAACTCCTATACAATCAATTCCATCCACTTCAACCACCTACGCTGACAATCAGAGGTTTATGCAACTCAAGGGACGCGTTGACTTCCAACATGTCCAAATCTTAAGCCTAACAAAGGCGATCGGCGAACTCCAGGCGCATAATGCAAATCTTGATATGGATAATGCCGAGTTGAAGAAGATTGTGGAGAATGTCAGGGAAGAGAACACAGAATTAAAGTCCTTTATTGCAGATCAATCAGAAGCGATTCGATCAATGCGGTCCCTCCTTGAGCAGCTAATGAAAAATCTAAAAGCTCAGGGGGAGACAAGTTGTAGGGATCAGGAGGAGCAGCGTAGAGATGAAGATGACGAAGGCAATGATCCCGATGCACATAATGAGAATGAGCCAGTAGATTTTCCTGCTGCTCAGGCTACACAAGTTCAGGGGGAGCCCAGTCAAGTTGAAGGAGAAATGGGTGAAGCTAGTTCATCGAAGCAGCCTACAGACTTTGAAATCAGTGAGATGATTGACGCACTTATGGATCTCGATGATGATCCGATGGATGTAGGTTTTGATTATGAAGATGAAGAGCTTGAAGAAGGTGAGTTTGTGCCGGAAGAAATAGTTGACTGGCAATCTTATGATGAAGTACCTGCTGATGAGGATGATGAAGCCGACGAGATAGTCGTACAGCAGAATCCTATCACGGATACTTACATGATTGATGGGGATAATATTGTCAACATAGATGTAGTGAATGCTGCATTGAATACTCCGCCATCAACAGAAGAACCTGCCAGAGAACTAACAAACGAAGAGAAACGAAAGTTATGGTTCAGGGCTGAGAAGAAGGAGTTAGAGCTTAAGAAGACAATGAGAGTGCCGGGTACTGGGAAGCTGTCCGAACGCATATTAAGCTGGTTCTTTGATAGAGAACTGCAGCTATTTGTAATTAAAAGGAAAGACGGGCTTCAGTACATGAGGCGAACTCTAAAAGCATTCAACTCCCTGCCAAAGATCGAAATTACAGACCTAGCTTGGAAAGATCTGATAAACATTGGCAATGATCCCTATGCAGGCGTTATCGCAAGAATCATAAGAAAGGAGGGAAGATCGAGGAAATTTGAGCGTCTAAGTCCAAGGGTCGGGAGAAGAGTAGAGGATCCGTCACGTATCGATCCTCTAACTGGACGACCTTGGATGAGGATTTACTATAAGCCAGCTAGATGTCTTAGGAAGGTACCTCTCAAGCCGATGCCACAGAATGTTTTGAAGAATCTGCATTGGTGGTACGCTGACACTGAGACTGGGGAAGCGGTCATGGAAGATTTTGAAGAAAATGTTATTCTTAGAGTCTACGACCCTCTTCACCTCGTAAACCTCTCCAAAGATGATCTTCATATTTTGCATGCCTGTAAGATCTCTAGTGATGCACATATGGACAGTGAAGCTAGTAAGTATGAAAATGTAGTCAAGGTATGTGTTGAGAAAGGTTTGTATGCTGGTAGTAGTTTGAATCAATAAATAAACAAAGTTCTTAAGTCAAATGTGTAAATTATTAGAAGCTATCGTCCAGGGGGAGTCTGTTGGTACATCCTGTGTGACGATAGCAGTCTAAGTGATCCTACATTGTGATTTTAGCAAGTGTGTGTTATATATGTTTATATATGGTTGATATTTATTAGTGTTTGTATGTTTGAACTTGATGTAACGTATTACAAGAAGTTCAAACATAAAGTACAAAGATAAAATCAATCATAAGTAATAACATAAGTTTCAACACTTAGTTGTTTATGTAAAAGGCTAGATTCGAATCATACAAGGCTTGGCATTCGAATCTGTGATAGATTCGAATGTAGCCTAGATTCGAAGAGCCCAGATTCGAGAGTGTCCTTGTGAACAGACTCGAATGGGCCTTGGGCCAGATTCGAGTTTGGCCCACATCAGACTCGAATCAAGGTCTATAATTAGGGATAGACTCGAGATATTATCAGACTTTTGGCAGAATTCGTGAGGAATTAAGCTTAAAGCGATCTCGAGTTTATCAGCTTGGTGCGTGTTCTTTCGGAGAGAATCAGTTCGTAGGATCGTTCGTGTGTCGTTCGTTCAGCTTCTGATAGTCTCCGTGTTTCGTAGTTGAGAGTTGTCCGTCTAACCGTTAACGAGGATTCCGCACTCGTTGACGGCTCCGCGTCTAGATAGATCTCGTAGTGGTAGACCTTACATTAGTCCTAATAGGTTCTAATCGAAGATATTTAACACTTATTTGAAGTTTCACCGGTTCAAACTTTGTGATTTTGAATTACAAAGTTCAAACCCTTAAAACCTCAAATCTAGTCGATTTTGGCTCAAATTGAGTCTAAAACTACCTAAATCTTGTATAATGATGTTGATTATACCTAGATTTGGTACTATGCTCGAGTACAAACAGACAAAAACTCGACAAACAGAAGAAAAATCGAAGACGACAAACTCAAACACTCAAACTCGAAATCGCACTGAACAAACTCGAATGGTAAACTCGAATGTAGGTGAATAATGAATGTTCATTGTTGACCTATTTATTCTAACCACCTTCGAATTTGTCTCCAATTTCGAATTTACTGCCAAATTCGAGTGTAACATTCGACTTTGGCTTAAATTCGAATTTAAGTGACAATTTCGAAAATTTTGAAAGTCTTTGAATTAAATTCAACGTTTTCAACTTTTCCAACTTTTTCGTGTAACGGAATAAACTATGCAAAATTTATTTCCACCAAACATAAGATTTTCACGCAATGTTTATTTATTCAACTAAGAATGCATCCTCAGTATGTTTGACCCTTTTTCCTAAGTAAAATAAAATAAGATGAAATAAAAAATAAAAAATAAAGTAAAATAAAATAAATTAAATTAAAATTAAATTTTTGAACAAAATTTAAACTTAAACTAATCTACAATATTTTTAAAAGTTACATCCTATACTTGACACTAACAGAATATTTTTGACGAGAATAGTCAAAGAAAGGTTCAATCAGATAGCAGTGTCAAATACGCACTTACAGTATCTTAATTTCACACTTACGAATTTTTGATTTCTTTGATTGTTTGTCGTGACATACATTTCTAGCCGATTGTTGGTATTATTTTCCATTTAAACATGTTACACTTCGGAATATCCCTTGGCCTTTTTATTTATCAAGAAATTACCTTACGTGACTCATACTTAGACATACTTTTATGATCAAGGCATACACACAATGATTATAACTTTTCGGTATTCAAAACTTTCTTTAAAAGGCAAACGTCGGACACATGTCTGTATTTACATACAACAGAGTGTCTTAGTTTGTCTTAGAGTTTCTTTTAAAGCTAGCAAGACAGCAGTGACAGGTCTGTACCGACGTACAACAAAGCGACTTATCTTGCTAACTCGAGTCAAACCAGAGGCAACAGGTCTGTACTTACGTACAACAGAGTTACTTTGTTTTGACTCTCAACTCAGTATCATGATTTTTCTATTCTTTCCATTTCTTTAAGATGTATCTGATGTTGCTATACATCCCCAGAAAGTTTGCATTAGGGGTGAGCTCGGTACCGGACCGAACCAAACCGGTACCGATCCCGAAAATACCGAAACCGAATTATTAGTTTTGAAAGAACCGAATACCGAACCGTATAATTTTATATGGTGCCGGTTCGGTCCCGAATACCGAATTTTAGCTAATTTAAATACCGAATACCGAACCGAGAGTACCGAATACCGAATTTAGCTAATCTAAATACCGAATACCGAACCGAATATGGTACCGGTTCGGTACCGGTTTGGGTTCGGGAAATGGTACCCGTCGCTCACCCTTAGTTTGCATACCTCATATAGAATCAATGTCTGTATGTCTCTAACATAAAAATTAAGACCATTTGGTCATACATCTAAGTTAGTGACACGTCTGGCTTTTTCTTGAATATTTTATTAGCCTTGAGACTCCCTATATGTATTATGCTTACCAACATATCAAACTAGATAATGTATAACACTTAGAATTTTAGGTGCATTATGTGTGAAAGCTTAACACTTAGAGATTGTAAAGACTGTGCTAATTTTCGTCACTTTGAACCTATGTATCTAAGACTTAGCTCATTTTCTGATATTCTCTTTTTTTGAATTTTTTGTGGTTTTCTCTCTTTTTTCTTTTGTTTTTCATAAATAAGTGTAGGAAAATAAAATAATCTACTAACTTACTATAAAAAGAAATTTTCCTAAGCGACTAAACTTACTATAAAAATAAATAAACTCTACTGCTATAAAAGGAAATAAACTCTACTAAGGTCAATTTACTCTGGATTACGCATTCCGTTTAGTTGAACTAAATACTCAAAACGTGATTTATCAAAAGCTTTGGTAAATAAATACGCATTATTATCATCCGTTGCAACTTTTACCAGCTTAATTAAGTTCTTTTCAGCACAATCATGAATAAAGTGGTGTCTTATGTCTATGTGCTTGGTTTTACTGTGTTTAACTGGATTATTTGTTATTGCAATAGTTGATTGGTTATCTATCCTAATAGGAGTATAAGTATAAGACAAACCGTAATCCCGCAATTGTTGGTGTATCCACAGAACCTGTGAACAGCAACTACCTGCAGCAACATATTCGGCCTCGCACATTGACACGGCTACCGAAGTCTGTTTCTTGCATTGCCCGGAAACGAGCCTCCCTCCAAGGAATTGACAACCTCCAGTTGTTGACTCGCGATTCAAGCTGCATCCTCCGTAGTCTGAATCCGTGAACGCCTCCAATTCTAGATCTCCCTCCGCGTGATACCAAAGTCCCAGCTTCGGTTTCGATTTGAGGTATCTTAGAATCCGCTTCACAGCTTTCATGTGCATCTCTTTTGGATTAGCTTGAAACCTAGCACAAATACACACAGCAAACATTATATCAGGTCTAGAAGCAGTTAAATATATGAGTGACCCAATCATGGCCCGATATAACATCGGATCCACATCGGTATCACTTTCTGTACCCGGTCCGAGATTGTGATTCCCTTGAATCGGCGTGCTAAAGTGAGCTGTCAGCTTGGTTCCTTCCATCCTGAAGCGCTCTAAGATGTCGTAGACATACTTCGTCTGATGAATAAACATGCCCTCCTTCCTCTGTTCGACTTGCAAACCTAGAACGAAGTTTAACTCACCCATCGCACTCATCTCAAACTTTGACTTCATCACCTTTACAAAGTCTGTGCACATCTGCTCGTCTGATGATCCAAAAATGATATCATCGACGTATACTTGTCCCAAGATGAAATGTTCACCTTTTCGTTTCACGAACAGCGTACCATCTATTCTCCCTCTTTCAAACACGTTGTCTAAAAGATGATTAGATAGAGTCTCGTACCACGCCCTCGGTGCTTGATGCAATCCATACAAAGCCTTATCTAATCGATACACTCTGTCTGGATATTTCGTATCTGTAAACCGGGGCGGCTGTTCCACATATACCAGTTCCTTCACTTTCCCATAAAGGAAAGCACTCTTAACATCTAGCTGATAAACTTTAAAACCTTTGAAGGAAGCAAAAGCCAGAAACAAACGAATTGCTTCCAACCTTGCCACTGGCGCAAACACTTCATTGTAATCGATTCCTTCCTCTTGGTTGAAACCCTTTACCACAAGTCTTGCTTTGTTGCGAGTGACTATACCCCGATCATCTCTATTGCACTTAAAAACCCATTTGGTTCCTATTACAACTTCTCCTCGAGGAAACGGAACAAACTCCCACAATTCTAGTTTCCTAAATTGTGACAGTTCTTCCTGCATCGCTTCAACCCAAGAGTTGTCTTTTAGTGCCATTTGCACATTTTTCGGCTCTACTTGCGAGATGAAACATGAGTAGAGGCAAGTATGAAAGGCCTCAGAGTCATTGATCATCGACAACAACATTGTGTTGTTATTCAAACTACTCCTAGTCCTCACACCAACATTAGGATTTCCTATGATACTCTCAAGAGGATGATTCTTATTAATCCTAGATGTTTCTATCTCGTCAACTCTAACATTATCTCCCAAATTTGATCCTATCTCTCCTAACGGGGGAACGACTTCAGACTCCATATTTTCTTCCTCATGGACACTATCTTCAGAGTTAGAATTTGTTGTCTGATTTTCTTCTGTAGGCACTTCAGAATCATTTTCTTCTGGAGATCTATCTTCAGTTGATGTAGGCTCGAATGTTGATGGAAAGGTGGTCCTCGAAAAACTTTGACCCTCGTCATTCAAGTTTAATGACGACAAGTCCTGTTCGATTGTACCTGCATTTCCATCCAAAGGAATGTTAAATGACTCAAACAATTTGTCGTAATCAAATATCCATTCCGGACCAGTTTGGGGTTCATGTGTATAACTTGTGATATCAATGTTATACACAATCTCTACTGTACCATTAGATTTGTTAAAAACCTGTTTGTTTGGTGAGTTCGACACATAATCTAGGAAGTATCATTCGTCAGCCTTTTCACCAAATTTAGGTTGATGTTTTGTTTTCATTAATGTACATGGTACCCCAAATGGTTCGAAGCCAGTTAAATTTGGTGGCCTTTTATTCAAAACTTCATAACAGGTTTTGTTCAATGATTTGACAGTAAGGACCCAGTTTAAAACATGGCACGCGGTATTCATGCCTCCCCCCAAAACATGGTAGGAAACTTTGAATCCGAAAGCATGGTCCTTGATGCCTCAATCAAAGTCCTGTTTTTCCGTTCGGCCACCCCATTTTGTTGTGACTCATAGGGTGCACTAAATTGATGCACTATGCCCTTTGATAGGCAATATACACCAATAACCGTGTTTTTAAATTCTGTTCCGTTATCACTTCTAATTCGTTTAACCCTCCTTCCGTAAGAATTTTCCACTTGGTCTAAGAACCCGATGAGCTTTGCAGCCGTCTCGTCCTTTGTACCTAAAAAGAAAACCCAAGAAAATGTGACTAGTCATCAGTAATAACCAAACAGTACCAACTACCACCTATACTCCTTTTGTTGATTGGTCCGAAGAGGTCCATATGCAACAAATCGAATGTGGCAGCTATTGAGTTCTGAGTCTTGGACTTGTGTGCCTTCTTGTGTTGTTTTCCTTTCTTGCAAGGTAGACACTTATCCTCGAACTGAAAACTCTTCATGGGAACACCTTGCACCAATCCATTTTTTGTAATGTAGTTTATTTTTCTTAGGTGCAAGTGTGCCATACGTCTGTGCCATAAAACCGATTCAATCTTTGAAGCTTTTGATAGTAGACAAATTGGTCCCATCGAAGATTCTGGCTTGTTCATGTCGAGCATGTACATGTCATTCTTCCTTGGAGCCCTCATCAGTATCCATTCTTCAGGTACCTTGAACCTCGGTTTCAGCACTAACGCCTCAGTATCAGTGAAAAGTACTGAGTTCTTCTTATCACAGTTTGAGATACACTAATGAGATTGTGAACCAGTTTATCAACATGATAAACTTGATCTAGTTTGATAGTCCCATTAGTGACCACTCCATTACCAGTGATATTTCCTCCTTTATTGCCAGCGAATGATACAAAGCCCCGATTCCCTCCCTTGAAGTCTGCAAGGAGACTTCTTTCCCCTGTCATGTGCCTGGAGCAACCACTGTCGACGAACCATTTGTTGTTTGGACCTGTAGTTATCTCCTGCACATGAAAGAAAATAGGTTAGTTATCACGGGGAACCCAAGCCATAACTGACTTGGTAATACCATTCTTGTCCACATACTTGAACTCTTTCAAATACCCATCTCACCTTTCAGGTGACTTGGGTTTTTTATTTTGAGCCTGTTGTGGTGCAGAGTGATTCAAGTTCACTCTCAGCCTTTGAGTAGGCATTTGCTGTGGAGCTCTCGAATAGTTTCGATTAAAATGCATTTCCGACTGATATCTCTGAGCTCTACCTGGTGTTTGATGTCTTACAGGAGTATGTGACCTAACCGGAGTGTAAGCTCTGCTAGGTGTGGTACTCCTATAATTCTATTGCGGTCCTGACCTAGATTGATTAATGACTCTATTTGGTGAATTAGTCCTAATCACTTCTTTGGGTCGAACTGACACAGGTGTTTGTTTCACAACAAATTTAGGTGTGGCTTGCACAGTTTCTCGGTATTTTGAGAACTACTAGTTCTTGCAACACTTGTAGAAGGCTTATGTTGTTCTGGCTTTCCAGTTTTAGGTGTAGAATCTACTTTCCTATGTAGACAACTAGAAGCAACGTGCCCCCTTTCGTGACATCTAAAGCAAGACATTTTGTCAATTGACTTTTTATGTGTGCCCTTTGACTTAGGTGTCTCACTAGTGTCTGGTTCTTTTGTTTCAACTATAGCGACTGGTTCCTCCTCCTGATCATTAAAGTCAATTTTGTGTTGTCCTACAGGTTTATCGCTAAGGAGTGGCTCAAATTTAACCTTCTTAATCTTGATATTATTAGCAGTCACCTTAGTTTCATTTTCCTTAGCAATTTCAGACACTGGTTCCGGTATTTCCTCTGATTCAACTGATTTTTCAGTTTTCTCCTGAGGTTGAGGTACATAATTGTCATTGAAAGGTGGAGGACTTTCATGATACCCTAGACCTACAGGCTTCTTAGACTGATGTTGTGCATCTAAGATCTTCCCTAGGTTGAGTGATGAGTTCCTAAAATTTTCAAGTTTACTAGTTACCTCAGCTACCTTTACCCTAGATTCTGCTAGCTCTACTTCTTTGGTTTTAAGCTCTTTTCTCAGTGCCTCAACATGTTCATACATCAGTTCTAATCTAACACACTGTTCACTGAGCTTGTCCTTTAGAACTACAACATCTTGTGCATCGGCCTTAAGCTTATCCCTAAGATCTTCCTTTATATCTACAAGGCTAGCGTTGTCTGATTTTAATGATTCATTCTGAGCTGATATATTTTGATGTGATTCAAGTACTAAATTTAACCTATCGTTAGACGTAGCACACAAAACACATAAATCATGGAAAAGAGAAAAGTTCAGAGTTACCTTTGCATGATCTGATTCCACGTTGGTCATTTGTGCGGCGAACTCCAGAATTGTCTGATCAGCTGACTTTTCTACCCATATCGGACTGCTTTCATTCTGATCGGTGTCCCCTGTAATTTCCTCTGCTCCATCACTTCCAGTCTCGGTCACTTCAGCCATAAAGGCTCTATCGTTCGACTCTGGATGTGTACTCCAGTCATAAGTTTCATCTAGCTGTCTGTCTGATGTGACGTTGGATAACAAACCAGCTATATTCGCCTGACTGCTTGAACTACCCGGCAGATATCTCCCTTGCGATTCATTCTGATACTGGTTCTGGTAGTTTTCTACTTTCGGTCTCTGACACTCTCTAGCGAAGTGTTCTAATCCTTGGCAATTGTAACACTTAACCTTGGATTTATCAAACCCAATCTTATTGTTACTAACGTTGAGGTTTCTGCCCGTCCTCTTGATGAACCTTTTAACTCTCTGAGTTACGATTGCCAGTTGCCATTTCAGATCCATCTTTTCTAGATCATCAGGATCTACCTGATCGTAATCCTCATCCCAAAGCGCAGGATCGTTGATTTTGCCCTAAACGCAATTGCCGTAAGCGGCCACAAATGAAGCCAACAGATTCAGATGGTCTTCAGCAGATTTTGCGCTCATAGGCATTTTTGAATACCCTTGAGATGTAGATGTAGGTGTAGCCTGCATCTGCTTTTCTTTTGGTCTAGCACACCCTAAGAAAGCCCTACTTACTGAGTCTTCTGATTCAACCGGTGTCGATGTCTCTCCCGAGAAGAATGCTGTAGCCGTCTCCACATCAGTTGCCCCTGAGGATTTGGACTTCCCAAAGTACAAGTTCGGATCCTGTACTTGGTCGTAATCCCTTTCCTTCTTAAGCAATTCAAAGTGATAAGCCCTCAACGTTCCTATAACACTGTCTGTAGTAAGAGTATAGAATTTGTCTATATCATGCTTTATCAGTGCCACATACATTTCCCATTTGGCAGGCAAAGCATCTAGAATCTTGTTAATTTACATCGTGGCTGTCTAACTCAGTCAATAAGTGATAGAATCAAGTCATTGTCACATCCAGCTTTTCGTTCTTCAAAGCTTTGAAGATCGCGAACTACTGCTTGAGCATTTCCATTCTATTCTTTCTGACCCTCAGGTTACCCTCACACCGTTTCTCCAAAGTATCCCAAAGCTCTTTTGCTGTCATTTGGTTGCGGAAAGTGTGCAAGGTCTCCTGAGGTAATGCCATTCTAATGATAGCGAATGCACGGTTCTCGGCTTCATACAACTTTTTATCATCGTCCTTCATCTTTGAATATGGCACAACCCTTTTGTCGTCCTTCAATCTCAGCCGTAGGTGGAATGTATCCTTCATCTATACAAATCCACATCCGCATATCATTAAACCTCACGAAGTCGGCGAACCAGTCCTTCCACCAGTAATAATCCTCTATTTTCATCAACTTAGGTGGAGAATTCGCTTTTCCGACCTCGTGATCCATCTCAAAGAACGTCTGTAGACTTGTCATTGTTTCAAATATTTTTGAATTTAAACTTAATAAATTTAATTCGAAATTAATTTAAATTAACTCTTTCGAATTTGACTATATTCGAATTTAATTAATTTTAAACTGGTTTGGAATTAAATTCGAAATTAAGTTTGAATTCCAACTATGTTCGAAATTAATGACAAACTCGAAGGGTTCAAGTAAATTCGAAATCCCAATATGATTTTAGAGTAAAATCGAAGCCAAGCAAATTCGAATTGGCCAAACTCGAATCAAACCCAAAGGATCCTCGAAAGAAGCGTATTTTCAGTCAAACTCGAAAATGAGCAAACCCTAATACACCCTTAATAAACTCGAGCGCTGCAAGTTCGAAAAACGGCTAATACTTCGAGTTTTTCAAGTTTTGCAGATTAAACCAATATTTTTACGAGTAAAAATACTGATTTCGATAAAAAATTTGAACTACTACAAAGTATTTTCCGAGATCTAACTTGTCAAACTCGAAAAACCTCCAAAAAACGTGATATTATCCGTCCAAAACATCAAGAAACCTAGGATGTTGCTTATGAACACGAAGAACACCAAGAACACCCCAAAGTCTTTGATACCACTTGTAAGGTCTTGACTCTACGGATCTATCTCGACGCGACACCGTCCAACGAGTGCGGAATCCTCGTTAGCGGCTTGGCGGTAGGATCACACACACGGAAACACGGAGACTACCACGGTGTTAAACGCACGACTTCGAACGCCCTACACAATGATTCTCTCCGAAACAACTCTCTAGAAACTTGCAAGTTCGAGATCGCCCTTTTGCTTAATCACTCTGAAATTCTGCAAAAGTCTGATAATTAATCGAATTAACCCTTAATTATACTTACAGATTCGAGTTTGTCTAGGACAAATTCGAATCAGGCCCAAGGCCCATTCGAATTTGTCCTCAATGACAAATTCGAATTTACCTATAAATTCAAACTTCACATATTAAACTTATATTTGAACTTATGTTTTAACTTATGTTTTAATTTATCTTTGAACTTTATGTTTGAACTTCTTGTAATACATTACACCAAGTTCAAACATACAATCAACCAATTACAAACACACATAATCACATATATCAAACACTAGTCAATATTCAATACCAAGTTACTTGACTTACACAAGATGTACTAACATTGACTTTGAGGATGAGATGGAAGATCTGGAAGAACTGGAAGAAGGGGAATTTGTGCCAGAAGATATAGCAGAGTGGATATCTGATGAGGAGGCTGTTGAAGAAGAAGATGATGATGTAGACGAAGTAATCATCCCGTCACAGCCTATCACAGAACAATATGTGCACAACGATCACAATGTAATTGACATAGATGAGATTAAATTGGCCTCTGTGGACGATTCAGAACTTGAGGAAGCTGATAAAGAGCCAAGTAGAGCTGAATTGTTAAATCTTTGGTTCCGTAAGGAAGAAAAGAAAGCAGAGCCAAAGATGAAAAAGAAGATGAGAGTGTCAAACTCTGAAAATCTCTCAGGTGGAATACTTAGTTGGTTCTTCGACAGAGAATTGCAGTTATTTATACTAAAAAGAAGAGATGGACTTCAATACTTGAGGCGAACACTGAAAGTATTCAACACACTGCCCAAGGTTGAAGTGAAAGAGTTAGCATGGAAGGAGTTGATAAACATTGGAGATGACCCCTATGCTGAAGTGATCGCTAAGATTATTAGAAGAGAGGGTAGATCTGGAAAGTTTGAAAGGCTCAAGCCTAGGTCAGGCAAGAGAGTCGAGGACGAGTCGAGAATAGATCCTCATACGGGAAAACCGTGGGCTAGGATGGTGTGCAAGCCAGTCCGATGCTTGAAGAAAGTTCCGTTGAAGTCTATGCCACAGGATGTACTTGCAAACATGAAGTGGTGGTACATAGACAGCGAAACAGCAAAAGTCGTAATGGAGGATCAAGAAGAGAAGACGATTTTGCGAGTATATGATTCGCTACACCTGATCAACCTATCTAAGGATGACCTGCGAAAGCTACATGATGAGCCAATTTTCTTTCATGAAGGCTGGAGATCTGAAGCCAGAAAATTCCAAAAGATAGTTAGAGTTTGTAGTGATATAGGATTGTTTGCAGGTAGTAGCTTATATAGTTCTAGTGCTTAAACAAAATGTAAATAGTTAGAAGTTATCGTCAAGGGGGACTCTGTTAGTGCATCATGTGTAACGATAGCAGTCTAAGTATAAATAGTATTTTGTGTAAGTCAATTTACATGCGATTGAATATTAACAAGTGTTTGATATATGTTTGATTATATGTGTTTGATATTGATTGTTTGTATGATTGAACTTAGGGTAATGTGTTACAATAAGTTCAAACATAAGTTCAAACATAAGTTTGAAGGCTAAGATTCGAATTTGTTAGAGGACAAGTTCGAAAGGCCTTGGGCCAATTTGAACTTGTCCTAGACAAATTCGAACTGGGCATTATAATTAAGGGTTAATTCGATTAATTATTAGACTTTTGCAGAATTTTAGAGCGATTAGTGCAAAGGGCGATCTTGAACTTGCAAGTATTCAGAGAGTTTTGTTTGGAGAGAATCACATGTAGGGACGTTCCATTGTTCATCTATCACTGTGTGTGTCTCCGTGTTTTAGTGTGGGTGGTCTATCCGTCAAGACGCTAATAAGGATTCCGCACTCGTTGGCAGGTGTCGCGTCAAGATAGGATCCGTAGTCAGACGACCTTACATGTCTATCTGAACATAAACAACTTCGATGGAAGAGGTTATGTATGGTGGAGCCCATTCTGTAACAACCTGAACTTTAATTAACGGAGATTAAGAAGCTTAACGTTAATTAATAAGTTTAATGAAGTTTGTACTAAGTGATTTAAAACGTAATTAATAAAAGTTACGATTAAGTTATAAGTTTTAATTATAAAATTGGTTATGTCAAAATAAAATAAATGAAAGAAATGAAGTATTTGGGGTCAAATTGTGAAGAAATGAAACTTGATAAATATAAATACCCCCAAATGAAATGTTCTGCTTATTATTTCACCTAACAAAGGAAAGACAAATTCTCTGCTCACGGTTCCATCTCAATTATTCATCAAGATCATGACAATTTTTCAAGTTAAATCCAAGATTATAGTCAAGAAATCAACAAACAAGTATTAAGCAACAACAATCTACAAAGATACAATGAAAAATCCATATTAAAATGTTCTTGTGCATGTTTTAGGAACCGTATGTTCCTTGAAAACTTATATGCTTTCAAAAGCTTCAAAACCATGAAATTTGACAAAGTTAGTGTTACAAACATAAAATTTAAAGCATGCATGTTCTAGATACGTACTTAGTTGATCATATTAGTAATTTGAAGCATTAATTCCAATTTTGAAATCAAAGATCGGAAACTTATAATGAAGTAATGTCTTGCTGTCCATTTCCTGTTTGTAATCGATTTTATGATGGCCAAGAAGGCCATTTGCCTTCGGCCATGGTCTATGTGCATACATGTGTATTTGGTTCATCAATTAGAAGCATCAAACATCCATTAAATTGTCCCATTTGTTACTATGAATTAAAGGAAAACAGAAAAAAATATGTGCAGTCTTGTGTGGTGTGTTTGCATACATAAAAAGGGAAACTTGAGACTCACAGATTGTGAGGATCTCGGATGTCTGAAACACAAAATAGAAGCCCCTTAATTTCATTTTATTTGTGCTAAGTATATGTACTACAGATGAAAGAACCGAGATTCACAAAGGGTGTGAATCTGGATGTTAAACAAGCAAAACAACTGTCCCTTCTTTTGTCTAAAGAGTCTCGGATGTTAATTGGAATAAAACAACAAGCAGCAACACCAGAAATACATGAATACAAGTCTATGATGTGTGGCATTTGAGAGGAAAAACAGTTCAAGATTCGAGACTCACCTTTGGTGAGTATCTCGGATATACAAAGCACAGCATCAACGCCAATATACATACATATTAAATCTCGGATGTGTAAAGCTCAGCAAACAGCACCCTTTAATTCAATCAAAATAGTACAATATTTGTGTGTGTGAGTGTGTTCTGTTATTAAATCACACCAGCACCTTAACCCCTTATTTTATGTTATATAAATCAAGTGTGTGTGTGTGTGTGTGTGTGTGTGTGTGTGTGTGTAATGAATGGAAGAGATTTGAGACTCACATCTGAGTGAAGTCTCAGATTTATCTACTTAGCAGTAGTCTTTTCATCATTTTCAATTGTAAAGAAGCATAAGTGTTTGTATTGTGCGAATGAATTTCATAAAGTTCCAAGACTCAAACCAAGTGTGAGTCTCTGATCTGGATTATAGCAAGTAGTAGCAGCAATCATAATTATGGTGGTGGTTTGGGTAGATGCAGGATTATGTATTGTGGACATGTAACAGATTAGTGTCCTTGTGCGCTTTATTAGTTTTGTTTTAAACTTGTTGTAAGTTAATCCTAACTTCTGTAATGTTTAAATTCTGCACTTTAATATAATCTATCTCAGTTGTGATTGATTCTCTATTGCTCCTTGGAACCAAGTCATTAAGACTTATCCGTAAGGACGGGTCTTTACAGGAGGAGTCTTACAAAGTATAAAACCTAAGAAAACTTACCTCAACACTTGAATTGCATAAAAACATCTTATCGGTTCCTATATGGAAGTTCACAAACCATTTTAAGGTCTTACAAGGTCCTTAAACCCAATTAACTTTACAATACTTTAAATCCTTAATTTTAAGTGCAAAGCAAGTATAAGACCTAAGCAAACCAGATCGTCGCTCAAAATGGAACCTGGTGGACAGAATGACGGATGGCGCTGAGGGCATGGTCACGCTGTGGCCAATACTCCTCAACTCTGTCTGGACGCTATTCTGCTGTCAAGTTGCAACTTTCAGTTCAAATCATTAGATCTGATAATGGGAAAGAATTCAAGAACAGGTCACTCGAGACATTTCTAAATTCTGTGGGAATAACTCATCAATTCTCAGCAGCTCGCACTCCACAACTGAACGATGTAGTTGAATGAAGAAATCGCACCCTTGTGGAATCTGCAAGAACGATGCTGGCTTATTCAAACCTCCCGTTATTTCTTTGGGCTGAAGCTGTAGCAACGACTTGTTTTACGCAGAATAGATCTATAATTAACTAGAGATTCGGAAAGACTCCATATGAACTGATAAATAAACGAGTCCGTAATGTGAAATTTTTTCATGTCTTTGGATGCAGGTGCTTTATCCTAAACGACAAAGACAATTTGGGAAAGTTTAGTCAGAAAGCAGATGAAGGCATCTTCATTGGCTATTCAAAAGAGTCTATAGCCTTCCGAGTCTACAATAAGAGGACAAAGGTTGTTAACGAGAGCGTCAATGTTAAATTCGATGAAGGCGTTGTAATGGCTTCTGAACATACTAGTTCAGGACCCGATCTTAAACAGCCGACTTCTATGAAGTCATCTGAACAGAGTGCAGAAAATAATGACTTAAATAAATTGTTCGAGAATTTTTATGAAGACTAGCTTGAACATACCAAACCTAATGTTTTAAATTTGGTTCCTGACAGGATTACTGAAGATCCAGTCGTCCAGTCCTAGTCTCAGATTATTTTCACCAACCAATTTCAGAAGAAACTGGAGAGGTTTCAACGGTAGACTTACACTTACCCGGTGACAGTGTACTACCTATCCAAGCTCCAGTATCTTTTGAAACCCCCTTGCCTTCTGAAAACTCAGAAACCTCGTTCTCAGTTGATATACCATCATCTTCAGAAGCAAATCCCTGAATTCCTTATCTGGACTAAAACCCCAATCAAGACCAACTTCAACCTTACCCACATACCTTCAAATGGACAAGGAATCACCCAACTGAAAACATAATAGGTGATCCTTCGGCTTTAGTTAAAACCAGAAGGGGAACCATGAACGAGTGCTTATTCTCCAATTTTCTGAGTAAAATTGAGCCAAAGAATGTGAAAGAAGCTCTACTGGATGCTGACTGGATAGTGGCTATGCAAGAAGAGCTAAATCAATTTGAAAGGTTGAAGGTCTGGAGATTGGTGGAGCGACCAAAAGACAAATCCATCATTGGCACGAAGTGGATCTTCAAGAACAAGAAAGATGAACACGGTGTCATCATTCGAAACAAGGCTTGCCTCGTTGCCAAAGGATATAGCCAGCAAGAGAGAATTGATTACGGCGAAACATTTGCTCCAGTTGCTAGGATAGATGTTTTTAGCGTTTGCAGCACACAAAAAATTTACTGTTTATCAAATAATGGATGTAAAAACTGCGTTTTTAAAAGGAAATTGACAGACGAAGTATATACATATCAGCCCAAAGGGTTTACCGATCCTTCGAAGCCTGACCATGTATATATTTTGGACAAATCCATGTATGGCCTTAAACAAGCACCTCGTGCTTGATATGATGCACTTTCAAATTATCTTTTGAAATGTGGATTTAACAAAGGTGCAGTGGATACAACCCTGTTTATAAAACGTCGGGGCCCAGATATCATAGTTATTCAAATATATGTAGATATATAATATTTGGGTCTACAAATCCAGAGTTTTGTAAGAAATTTGCATTCTTAATGTCTCAAAATTTTGAAATTAGCATGATGGGAGAAATCAATTTTTTCTTGGGATTACAAGTGAAACAACTGACTGATGGTATTTTCATCATTCAGTCCAAATATATTCAGGGCATGTTAAATAAATTTAACATGGTAAATAGTACTCCTATGAAAACTCCCATGGCTCCGCATTTCAAATCAAAACTCAATGAGGGCATTTTTGGGAAACCTGTCGATGTAACTCATTATCGAGGCATAATTGGGTCATTAATGTATTTAACTGCAAGTAGACCGGATATTATGTTTGCTACGTGTGTTTGTGCTAGATATCAGGCACGTCCTAAAGAATCACATTTGGCTGCTGCCAAAAGAAATTTAACATATCTGAAGGAACACCAAACTTAGGTTTGTGGTATCCCCGGGAATCCTCATTTACATTAACTGTCTTCTCTGATGTTGATCACACAGGTGACAAAATGGATAGCAAAAGCACATCAGGAAAAGTACAATTCCTAGGTGACAAACCCGTCTGCTGGTCATCCTAGAAACAACATTGTGTTTCCCTGTCAACAGCCGAAGCTGAATACGTCACTGTATTGTCATGCTGTTCACAAGTGTTGTGGATGAAGAGCCAACTCAGAGACTACGGGTTTACACCGCAAATGATTCCCATTTATTGTGATTATCAAAGTGCAATAGCTATAGCTTCAATTCCGGTGCAACATTATAAAACCAAACACATTGACGTCCGGTATCAGTTTATAAAAGATCATGTAGAAAATGGTAATATAGAATTATATTTTGTACCCACTGAATATCAATTAGCTGATTTGTTTACCAAAGCCTTAAATGAAAAACGATTTAACTTTTTCGTATACAAATTGGGTAAGTTGAATCGTTAGATTTAAACATTCAGTAGTTACAAATTATAATTTTAAATTTACATTTTTTATTTTGATTAAACATGTTGTTAATCTCATGTGATTTTAAAGTTTAATTTTTCAAAGATTAACAGGTTTGGATTGTCATGTGCAGGGGGAGCAGACATAAAATTTTATCTGATTTTTAAAATCTGATAAATTTTTATCTGATTTTTTGTAGGGGGGCTGTTATTTAAAGAGATATTCATCTGAGCGGGAGCTAAACTACAAATATCAAGGGGGGCAATTTTTTTCTAATCCTTTTTTGATTTTAGTTAGTTAAAAAAAATTTAGTTTTGTTCGAATTTTATTTTTATTTTTAGATCTTTAAAAAATTTTTTAGTTCAAATTTTTTTAGTTCAAATTTTTTAATTTAACCTATATATTTGAATTTTGAAATTCAAATAGATTTTTTCAAAACCTTGGTTACTGTTCCCATTTCTTCTCCGAAAAACATATACACAAGCTTTCTTACCATCGAAGAAACCTCACTTCTGATAAAGCATTTCAATTTCAAAGTTTAATTTGTAAGTAGTTTAATGTTTTTACTTTGATTTGTTTATTTTCAGCTTTTATTTTCGAGTGTTACACTCTGTGTGTGTTTGTATATGTTTACTATGTGTTCATGGATTTTCTTGTGTTTATGGTGATAATCTGAAATTGATTGTGTGTTGGTATGCAGATTAGTCTCATGAACTTGAATATTAAAATCCAAGTCTCAGTTCCAAACACACAAACACTAATTTGAATATTTCAGTATTAAAAGTTTTCGGGATTTTGAAACTAAAAATTTGATTTTTTGGAATGAAGTGGTTGTTTCTGGACAATGTTCAGTAAACAAATAATGTTTAAAATCCATTTTCGAGTAGAAAACAACTTTTGGATAAGCACAATAGTCCTTGAAATGAATTTTTGATATTATTAGTGGTTTTCTGGACTTAGAAAAGTTTTTAAAGATTTTTCTCGATCAACACTTCATTCGAGAATTTTTAAGCTTTGATCGAGTTGCATCAAGGTTCATTCGAGAAACTTTT
Source organism: Centrapalus pauciflorus (assembly GCA_020465985.1). Taxonomy (NCBI): domain Eukaryota; kingdom Viridiplantae; phylum Streptophyta; class Magnoliopsida; order Asterales; family Asteraceae; genus Centrapalus; species Centrapalus pauciflorus. The sequence goes on from JAANYP010002288.1 coordinate 122,592, forward strand.
AGTTTCATTCGAGTTGGATACTTCATGATTCGAGAAAAATACATTTGTTACTTGAGTTGGTTACTTTGAAGAACTTAGTAAATTTTGTATATCAGTCTCTGTTAGCCCTAAAATTCTGTATAATTAAATATAATAAAAGTCTAGGTTTAATTTATAATTAGAAATAGTTTCCTTTGGGGGAAATCTTAATTACCAAGACTTTAAGGGGAGTGTTTGGACAAACTCCCAAAGTAAGTTTAGGTATAAATTATATTGTTCTCTTAGGGTTTTAGGAGAAGACAAAAAGGAGCCTCCATTTAGCCTCCACCAAGTGTGTGTGTTCTTGAGTGTGAAAATTCCTAGAGATTGAGTGTCAAAATTCTCTCTTGTAATCTTCATATTCTTAATACAAATCGTTTGATTATTGTGTTTGAGTGAAAAATATACTGGGAATCAAAGTTGTCAATTGGTATCAGAGCAAGAAGATTGGATTTAAACTTGAAATCTCAGATTTGTTCGTGTTCTTCACAAAAAACGTCATGAAATTGGGCTGAAACTTCAAAAAATCACCAAATATTCATACAATGTCCGTTTGAGCTGATTTTTTTATATGTTGTGCGTGTATTTGACAGAAACATTCCCTCAAAATGTCAGAGGCTAACTCTAAATATCGAGAGAGTAATCGCAATTTTACTATTTTGGTCATTTTCGATTACGTTTTTGTGATTATATTTTTGGTTTGAGTAATCTACTTGTTGAAATGATCTGAAATTTTGCATGAATGATCTTAAATGTTAGATAATTTGTTCTGGAAATTTTCATGATCTAACTTGAAGTATCCAAGGAGTAATTGCATTTTTTAAATCTAATTGTTCTTCGTGTTCTTTGTGTTCTTCGCAAAAATCAAAGGTTTTGCTCTTAATTCTATGTTAATATTTTGTTTTTGTTTAGTTTTCTATTCTATAATCATAAGCAATTAATCTTGTACTGATTTCGAGCATTTCTTGTTCAATAATTACAAGTTTTTCTTGTTTAATTGTTGAAATTGTTAATTGGTAATTTCTTTAGTGTTATTCTCGGTTCAGTGCTTCCAGAGGGCATAACTTTTTACTGGAACATTGTTAGAAGGCCTACAATACGTCAAAACGAAGCTTGAAACGAGATCTATGATCCATCCGAAATTGGAACCCATCCGAATTTCGGGTCCTGGTCTATCCAAACTTTTAACATTCAGTGCTTCCAGAGGCCATAACTTTTGACTGGAACATAGTTAGACGGCCTACAATACGTCAAAATGAAGCTTGAAACGAGATCTACGACCCATCCAAAATTTGGACCCATCTGAATTCGGATCATCCAAATTTCAGGTCAGGGTCTATCCAAACTTTTGTCATTCGGTGCTTCCAGATGCCATAACTTTTGACTGGAACATCGTTAGACGGCCTACCATACGCCGAAACGAAGCTAGAAACCATATCTACAATATTTAACTTTGGAAAAGTTGTTTTGTTCAATTTTTGAGGCCTAATTCCACTCCAGAAAAAAGTTACGGGCATTTTTCTACAGAAAAGCTGAAATTTCAACGTCAAAAACCCATTTCTGATCCACGTTTCATCGAATTACCGACCTCGGATACATCCGAACTTGTGAAGTTTCTGATTTTTCCAGTTTCCAATCTAGAAGATCCACCTTTTACACTCCACAATCATGGCTCAAGGATTTTCCACACATGAAAAGACTGTCGAGGAGGAGAAAGTTGATATATCTCGAGTCTGTCTCATGAACCACTCCAAACAGGTACAAAGTTCTTCATATTCGTCTGATTTATTTGATATACAATCCTTATCTGATTTTAAATCTAGTTATGAATTTGATGAACTGCATGCACAACTACACGAATTAAAGAATGAATTGATTACTGAAAAAGAACAATCCGCTGTGTATAAAAAGAAATGGCTAAACAACCATGAGGTGATAAAGAAGATGTTGATTGAAAAGGTAGATGTTGAGGATAGGAATAAATACCTTGAATCTTGTAGGGATAAACTCACTAATGAAAAGAATTCTTTAAAATCAGAAATATCTGTTCTTTCAAAACGCTTAGAGTCTGTAAGCATGGAAAACATAGACAGTTTGGAAAAATACAAAATGATAGAAGAACAAAGAATAGGTTTGTACTCTCCCATAAAGACCCTAGATGATGAATTTCTAAAACGGGGTCAAACTGAACAAACTATTCATCTAAACCAACCCAAAGAGATTAGGTTTTATCATTCCAAACAAGGAATTGGTTTTAAAAATCCTAAGTACTTGGAAAAGGTTCAACAAGTTTTACCTATTTTTTATGACATGGGATATATGGGTGCTGGGTTGAAATCTTTCGTTTATCAATCATCGGAAGAAATGTTAACCCAAGAGGATGAGAAACAAAATGAAAACAAAGAAAAAGAAATGTCTTTTATATATGATGAGCTAAACGAGAGTTATCCCTATAGAGTACCTACTATGGAGGAGGACTTCTTGTCAAGCTATACAGAGGCTGAAATGAACACAGAACCTGTCAAACCAATCCCTCATCTTAACATTCCTACAAAATTTTTCAACATAAAATCAAAGTTTTAGAAAAGGAATTAACGACAACTCGAAAGAAAGCTCTTGATTATCAAGAAGCTCCTCTCAAGAGTGAGGAAATATTGGCACATCAATGTTTTGAACAAAATGTAGAATTAACCATCTACAAAGAAAAGCTTGACACAGTTTCAGAAAGGTTAAATTCTCATTTAAAAGATTCAAAGGTTTCTCATCCTACAAAAGTCCATCTCACATCATCTGAAAAAGGTAAAGCCAAGGTTGAAGTTTCTTTAGTCAGTTGTAAAGGTGAGTGCTCCAAATCTTCAAAGATGAGGTTTCAAAGAAGACTCGGAGTCAATCTAAGTCTTCCAAGAAACCTAAAGGAAAAGAAAATTTTTCAAAGTCTAAGTCTTCCAAACGTACGAACTCTAATTGTTTTGTTCCTACAGATCATGCAAGAAGGATTCCTAAAATAACACCTCTTGATTTTCAAAGTATCTTTGTGAAAAAGGCAGTGATGCCTGAATCTTTTGTGAAAATCGATAGTAGTGCTAGTGTGCCTGGAAAGGATGTTGCTAGTAATCCTTTGAAATACTCTTTTTGCAATCTGTTTCAATTATGTCCAAAATGGTTTCGGCGTGCTATTCCTGAAATGACTAAGTTTGTACCTTATCTTAGAAAAACCGAAACGCCGCCGATCTAAGAAAACAAAAGTGCATGCCTCATCACCGCCTGACAATTTGGAAAAACCATCGCCAAAGGCCAATCCTAAGGCATTTCCAAAGTAACCCAAGCCAAAGGTTGTTCCATTACCTAAGGTTGTTTCAAAATCAGCTAGACCCATATACAAATGGGTGCCAAAAGGTTCTGCATCTAAACCTGTGTCGAATGATAAATGGATTCCTATTGTTGTGTTGTTACATGACGATGGAAATCCTAAATCTAACAAGAAAGGACCCATCTTTCGATGGGTACCGAAAGTGGTTTAATTTTATGCAGATGGTTTTCAGATCACTTCAGACTGGAACCCGGACTTCAATGTAAAGGCTTCTGATCACTCAGTTCAGCACCCGATCTTCAAAGCAATGGCTTCTACTGAATTCCAAGTGGAACCCGTACTTCAAAGCAATGAATTCTGCATCATGACAGATCAGAACCCGATCTTTCATGTTTAGATGGTTTCTAAACACCCAGTTTAGAACCCATGTTTACGCGACTTCTCTGGAATTTCTCTACTTTTTATGCTTATCAGTTTAAGTTTGAGTTTCATTCTAAAAATTCACTCATAACATTTTATGTTTCACTGATACTGTTCTTATTTGCAGGGGGAGTTTCAGATGCTCTTTGAAGATGACATCTTAACGAAAAGTGTGTAAGCATTCTGAATACTCTAATGCACACTTTAAAAGGTTTTGTTAGAATAATCTGATTCTCTGATTGAATAAATTTCCACCAAGATTAATAGATCTAATCTTCATGATGATCTTGATCTCATTCTTCCTGAGATTTTCTCAAATATTCTGATTTCTGCAACATATTTTGATTCTCTCATATATCAAGTTTCTCCCATGCATGCTAATTCTTTCATGATAGTCTGATTTATTTTCATATCTAATATCAGACTTTCTATTGAAGTTCTCTCATACAGTCTCTCAAACTTCCCAAGATATTCATTCAACTCTAATCCATCTTCTGGAATACCCCATGAGCTTAACTGCTATATCCTTCAAGATATCATGCTGACTCCGATGATGCCCAATATGTGTGATTAGGCATATATATCGTTCCTATGGTCTAAACCAGAGCCGGAAGACCTACCCAAGGAGAAAACCAATTTAGTTTGTGTGAGTAAGGGTTCTTAGGTCAATTAGTTGAGGAGTGTTAGTTACCACGGGGTACTAGCAGGGTCGAGCATAGATAAAATGCAAATGAGAGTGTTTATCGAAAGGAGATGGGGTGCATCATTAGCTAAAAGTGAGCTGGAGGGAGTACAGTTGAAAAATGACGAGAGCTGAGGGCTAAGAAAGGATTAAAAGAAAAGATAAATCCTACTAACACCGTGCCAGTCTGCTGGGTTTCCTACACCTGCTACCAAATTCCATGTGTTGGAATTAGGTATTGAACAAGACGTCATGGACCTAGTGACGCGTGCACCTAACCTACCTAGCTACTCAGTTGTCTCTTAAAAGACTTCTGTTTCAATTCACACGGAGTTATATAACATACTCTATCGACATATCATTTGGATATTGTTGATATTGAAACAAGGAAGACATCCTCTCCGGTCTCCGACTTCAGTTGATGCACTTTGAGTCTAGAGCTTAATGATATACACTTTTAGGACACATGGAGTCTACAGTCTGCGTGACTATAAACAGCTTGTTTACCGAGACAAAGCCGGAACAAATATGAGTGATTCTTTCATGATAAAGGATTTCACGATGATTATTTGGAAATTCTACCAGTGTTAATGTCTCACCAGCGCTGAATGTAGGTCACATAGACTTAGTCTATTGTGCAGACAGAACTCCTTTGTGGAATTGGAATGTTACTTACAAATGAATTTGTTTCGTTTTCTTATATTCAGGTTGCAAAGCCATGATCTTCATTGTAATATCCTTTTGGTCCTGAATATTTTGTAATGAGGGAGAGATTGTTGTTTCTAAAGGCGAGAGAAAATTTTATGATGTAGCTGTTTATATTCTGTTATTGAGGGGGAGAGTTACTGGTTGAGATTGTAACATGAGAGAGATAAGTACTTCTGTGTCTGTCATGTTCTTAAATGTAATATTTTCTTTCTGAGTCTGTAATCATCTATTTCAATGAAGAAAGAAGATTTGAAGACACATTAAGGTTGTTCATTTGAAGGGGAGAGCTGAAGTGATTACATGATGATCATAATTCTCATGATCATCATGAGGGGGAGAATGTTCTGAAAAGAGTTGAAATGTTTTGAAAGACCTACTAAATGCAAGGGGAGAGCCACCGATCTGAAACATTTAATGGGAGAGTCATCTGAAGAAGATCAATAATATACTTCGAAAGTTCAGAGATCAGAGTTACTTCAAAGATCAGAGATCATAGTTTAGAGCCCAAGACTTCAGAAGAATACAAGCGTTGATTACAAGAAGGGGGAGATTGTTAGAAATTTTACATCTTGTAATTCAAACTTGTGTAATTGCGCTTAATTGTAAATATTTAAATATACACTAAAGGGGAATTGTTAGCCCTAAAATAGTGTATAATTAAATATAATAAAAGTCTAGGTTTAATTTATAATTAGGAATAGTTTACTTTGGGGGGAATCTTAATTTCCAAGACTTTAAGGGGAGTGTTTGGACAAACTCCCAAAGTAAGCTTAGGTATAAATTATATTGTTCTTTTAGGGTTTTAGGAGAACACAAAAAGGAGCCTCCATCTAGCCTCCACCAAGTGTGTGTGTTCTTGAGTGTGAAAATTCCTAGAGATTGAGTGTCAAAATTCTCTCTTGTAATCTTTATTCTTAATACAAATCGTTTGATTATAGTGTTTGAGTGCAAAATATACTGGAATCAAAGTTGTCAGTCTCGATTATAAATACATTCGAGAACATTCTTTTTTTACTCGAGTTGGTTCCATTAGTTGTTCGAGGAACCTTCTCTTGTCATTCAAGTTGGGCATGCCCAGGGACTTGGAATTTGTTCAACATCGGTCTCGATAAACAAGTGGTTCGAGTCTGTTCATATCTTATTCAAGTTGGGTCCCTGATTTTATCGAGAACATTTTCTCTTTATTCGAGTGGATTAGATAATGCCTTAGACTTATTTCATCAATGTTTCATGGCATTCGAGAAATTCCTTCTTTCATTCGAGTTGGATTCTTGTGTATTTCGAGAAAGGCTCAATATCATTCGAGTTGGTCATTCATCTCATTCGAGTTGACCATTACTTTATTCGAGTTACCTGATGTCACATTCGAGTTGATTAGTTATTCATTCGAGAAAGTCTTTATTCAATTCGACCATCCTCATGTGTCATCCGAGACTCTTCTTGAGTCAATCGAGTTTCAATCTCAACATTTCCAAAATTTTCGCAAGTGTTGAGGATTTTTAATTTTTAAGAAAAATTTCACATTTTTCAAGAAATTTTTGAAATCTGTGTTTTTCTAACAGTGGTCTCTTAACGATTGTCTTTGGAATCCTAACAATATTATTTCTATCTTATTGTCTGGAATCCCGATGCTTTAAATAGTAAAACACATAATTTTCTAATTTCTAGTTAAATGTTTTATTTTTCTATTTGTAGGATTTCATTTGATTATCTGTTTTTTCTAACATGTCTATTATTTTCACTAGTTTCAAATGACTTCCCAAGCTCAATCTCAACAATCAAATTCATCTGATTCCCATTCATCCTGAAACCATACACTGGAATCCAAACCAATGAAATCCGCTACTGTTACCCGACCTTCACCTTCAACACCCATACCAGATACTCAGTTAGTCAAACCAAAATATTCCCTACCCTTCATGACAACAACCACCGTCTTGATCCAAAAACAAAAAAAGTCAGCCATCCAATCATAGTAGACATCCTTAAAGGACATCCTTTAGGTTATCTACTCCAATATAAACCCTCTATCCCTCAAGTGTACTTATAGCAATTTTGGCATACAATAAAGTTCATACCAGCTGATGGTAACCATCACTTCAAGGTTACCATTGATCAATTCAAGACAAAGATTACACTCTCCAGACTCAGACATAATCTATTTCTACTGCGTCGTATTGATACCGTGAACTTTCCAGAGCTAGCAGACTTTGAAGATTTTGTAACCGATGAAGAGCTCGTCCATGATTTGATATGCTTAGGATATTCCAAGCCTCTACCGAAGAGCTCTAAGTTTCATAGAAATGGATTTAACAGAGAGTGGTATATGTTGTTTGGAATTGTAAACAGATGCATGACGTCCAAGCATACCGGTATTGATAGATGCAACATACATTGCCTGAGAATCTTTCATGGGATTGCTTTTAACAAGCATTATGACTATGCCCAGTGTATTTGGGAGGACTTGAACGAAGTGGTGTTGGTAAAGACGTCGAATAGAGCAAGAAAGTTTGTACCACTTCAAAGATTCATTCAAATCTTGAAAAGGGGCATTTAAAGGGTCAATGAACAAATTCCAAAATGATCAAATGCTCAGAGGTGCCCAGATTATGTTATGATGAGTCTACATGGGGTACAGGATTCGCCGAACGCGAATGTGATGCCTATTCCAGAGGCTTTATTAAAGTATGCGGGTCAAGAGAGTGAACATGTGAAATTATACAGAATAGATCACGCTCCTATAGAAACCCAAGAACCGGGTTTTCTTAAACAAGGAGCTATAGATGAGCAGGAACATCAGAACGGGACTGATGTTCAGCGTAGCCAATCAGAGAGTTAGGGCATACAGGTGCAGGAAAGGCGAGGTGAGAGCAGCTCCGATTCTGAAAGAATGTTATCAAATATTGCTGAAGGAGTTGAGGAGGGTAATGATGATGAGGATGGAAATGATGCAAATAAGGGAGGTGCAGGAATGGTTGAAATTTCTATAGCTGAAAGCATTCCGGAGATAAATATCATTGAAATAGCTAGGGAGAGTGTGAGGAAGATTCCAAGCCCAAACAGCCGGTATCAAGCCACATATGCTGTTAGCTCCCAAATGGGAGTTAGCATTAAATCAGTCAGTATCCCACTGACGACTAGACACCCCCCCCCCCCCCCCCCAGCCACTCATTTTCCTCTCAACAGGAAGATGTTTCACTTTCTCAACGGAATGAAGCACAAAATATATCCTTAAATCCTTTGGATTTTATGGATATTGAATATAGTACACAACTGCCCGGGTGTACAACTACATTTCTTGCACATGATATAGAACCTATACACACTAGATCACTTGAGTCAACTTTATTCGTTGAAGTAAGTGCAGTTGAACTTAGTGTTCCTGCCGGAACAACCTTAGTGTCAGACGCATTTGTTGCTCCGTCACTTGAAGAGGTTAGAAGTCCAGTCAGATCACGACATTGCCACACAAACGTTCTTTTTACAAGTTCGACATTTCCAGTTAGAGTCACGACATTGCCACACAGACTTTCTTTTCACAAGTTCGACTGTTGTGACAACTGGAAGTCTAAGTGACCCAGTGGTTAGTATTTCCCCGTTTGTTACTGAAGCAAAACTGGATGAAGCCTTGAATGCTGCAGTTTCTGGAGCTTCCAATCAAACGACAAGTCAATTCTTTGAAATGATGGATCAGATGGCTAATATTCATAAACTTTTGAAGGGCAAGAATGTGGCTGAAGAGGAGAAACAAAGAGATCCAAATCGAGCAATTGATGAATTAAGAGAGTTTGTATATGATCAATTTGATGAGATGAGGGAGCGTATGATTGGGTTAGAGAGCACGATTATCACTGCTTTAGGAGATATGTCTGAAAGAATATCTGCAGTAGAACAGACATGCAAGGCTCAAGCTTCTGCTCCGAAGAGAAACCATGATAAGCATGATGATGACTCCGATGATGCTCCTCATGAGGGGGAGAAGAGGAGGAAGCTTGGTGAGCAAAGTTCTGGGCTGTTAATGATAACCTATCCTGAGAAAGAGAAAGAGTCTGAAGGTAAAGAAGTTGGTGAAGCAGGGAGCTTCAAAGATAAACCTGTTGATGCTCAAAGCGGGCTGGAATTGATTCTTTATGAAGATGTTCCAGTTCCTTTAAGTATTTAATCAGATATTTATAATTTTGATGAGTATGATGATTCTGACGATGAAGTTCAAGGATAGACTTTAATGATTGAGGAAGTAGAGAAAGAAGTGGAGATTGAATTATCTGATGATGATGATGTGATTGAATTAACTGATATATCTGTGAGAGCTGATAGAATTGAAGAAGAAGAGGATCTCTTTCGGAAATAATGAAAGATGTTATACCAACACCGATGGTTGAAAAGTCTGAGTTTATGGTTAATGTTAAAGAAGTAGTAGTACAACCATTTCCAATGGAGAATGTTATTCCACAAATGGTTACAGAGTTGAATGATGTTGAAGTAATGGACAGATTCTTCAATGAATTTATCTTAGTTGATGAATCACAAAAACAAGATCGATTAAGATTTGAAGCTCAGCAGATTTTCCAGAGAGAAATCAAAATTATAGTGACATTGCTCAATGAAGAAAAGATAAGTAAGAAGAAGAAAAAGGGGTTGGAATTATCTTCTAAGAAATCTGCAGAGTATATCAGAAAGAGGAATAAGCTTCCATATCTTGAAGATCTCTTGGAGATCAAAATATTTTGTAAGAAGCAAGCTCCTTGTACGTTTTTGAAGCTATTCAGATTTCTGGAGCAAAATATGCCAAACTTAGCAAATTATGCGAGCTTCTTGCTGGATAAAGCTCAGCCTCTGGATAACGTCCAAAGTGAATTTAGGATAGTTGATTTTGTTAAAATTGAAAAAGATCGTTTTGTTAAGATCTTCTATCCTACCTTCACTGTGACCAGAGCAGATGGAAACACTTATACATTCACTGAAGCTGACATGTTCGGAATGCATCTGGTAGACATTAAAGATTTATTTGATGAATTTTGTCGAAATAAGAGGAATGAGCACTGTAGATTTGCACTAAAGACACTTTTTCACTTCATGCACACCAAATTGGTGCTTATGTCTGTGTAAGATCTACAGATCGTAGTTGAAAGAGGAATGAGAAAGATAAATATTACTGCGCCAAATCGGTTTATCAAGTTTGCAGAAGATTTGAAAGAATATCAAGTCATTACGGTCAAGCATCCTGCTGTAATGTATAAAGACAAAGATAGAAAGTTGAGAGCTATGTGAAGCATTCAACTGAATAAATTTTGTGATGGAACGCTTCAAAGGGTGATGAATGGATTGAAAGGAAAATTGGCAGCCGACAAGAAAATAAAGACTAAGAGAGGAGCATTGAGTGCAAATGACAGAAAACTCATGATCAAATTCATATCAAAGATTAATTAGAGGCTGTCTAACAGAAAAAGCATCACGCGTTTTAAGATGAAGTTGGGGCTTTCAAAATGAAGACTTAGTTTAATTCATCAAAGGGGGATAATGTTAGAATCCTATTTAGATTGATGAAATAAACAAGTCAATGGTATATTTTTGTAATTACTGTAAAGTTGAGTTTGTGATATAAGTAGAACTTTCCTTTGTAGTTGATAGGAGATCTGACATTCTGATTTTGTAATTGGAACGGAAATTGAGAGAAGAACATCTAGGGCTACAGTGATCTTCTTTCTACTCTCTCTGTAATCGTATTTTGGAGAAATATAATCATTCGGTTAGTCGTTGAATCTCGTTCTTAATTGTTCAAATTGTTTGTTTGATTGATTAAATAGGAATAACAGTTTTATCACTTTTCACCCGAGTTTTACCAACCTTCATTTTGAGGTCTAATTCGACTCCAGAAAAAAGTTACAGACATTTTTCATGTAAAGAAGATGAAAAATCAACGTCCAAAAGCCACTTCAGAGCTGAATTTCACCAAGTTATCAACCACAGATACATCTTTCAGAGCTTCAACATTGGATTTCTATCCTTGAACAACCTTCAACTTGCTGATATTTTTTGAGCTTAATTGATTTCCCTCCAATTTCCAAAAATCTAATCAGATGGAATCTAACACTGATTTTTGTGACATAGATATTGAAGAGATGTAGCTGGAATTACTCAACCTTCAAAAGGCTTTTAAAAGGAAGTTTGGAACACAATTATCATCTAAGAAGCACAAACCTGAAGAACAGAACACGAATAATATTGCTCAGTGCATTATGGCTACAATTGAAGAGCCTGTTGATGTAACTGTAGAGTTGAAGGAATTTGAAGTAAAGTTGAAGAATGTGACAAAGTTGGCTGAACAGGAAAATGTTAAACTACAAGATGAGAAGAAGAAGGTAGTTTCTCTGGAACCTAAACTGGAAAATGAACATGATCGGGTGTTGAATCTCACAGCTGAGAATTCTAAGCTGATTGGAAGCGTAAACTGTTTGAAAATCAAATATCTGATCATGCTTCCATTTCAAAGTTAACATCTGAAAAGTTTGAGCTGATTGCAAAACTTATTGAATCTGTCCAGATTCGTAAGAATAATTATGATATTCTTGTTCAGTTAAATACAGATAAAGCATTTGCTTTAAATGATTTCACAAGATTGAAAGAAGAAGTTTTGAATTTTGAAGAAAAACAAAAGGTGATGAATTCTGAGAAGCATATTCTTAAAGTGAGAATATCTGAATTATCAAACGAACTTGAAGATTCTAAATGAGAGAATTCTCAGAATGCAAATCAACTAAAATATCTTTTGCCGGAATGATCTAGTTTGTACAAGAAAGTTAAAGATCTTGAAGAGACACTTTCGAAGACAAATCATCCTGATCAACGTTATGTTTCAAACAAATCTGAATAACTTTTTGCTCATGAAAAGGAGTTCTCTTTAACTAAAAATTTATTCGAGAAGGAAAGAAATAAGTTCTTGCTTAAAGAACAAGATTTTAAAGCTAAATCAAAATTGTTTGAAATTGAGAGAAAGTTGTTGATAATTAAAGAACAATCTTTCAAAACTGATTTCCAATCATTTGATAATGAAAGAAATTCATATTTGGTCATTATAAAAGGATTAGAAGATCAAATATTTCATCTTTCTAAACAAATTAATGTTTCCCCTTCTTAAAATGAATCAGAGGTTAAGAATTCTAATGTTTGTTTAGAACCTAATGTTGATCATTCTGATTTATCTTTCGAAAGTGAAAAAAATCTAGCTAAAACTCCTAAGTTTGATTTGTCTTCAGATCTTCAACTTAAATATCTTTTATAGATAAACAAAGGCAAGGAGAAAGTAGTTGAAAAACTTCCGGTTAAGATTCGCCCTAGTGAATCTTCGAAATCAAAGTCTTCAAAAGTTTTCTGAAAATTTTGGTTATTCTTCTCAGCAGAAATCTTCCAAGAAAAATACCAAGTATTATCATAAACAAGCCAACACTGGACAGATTTTTAGAAAGAAAAGTTTGCATAATTCTGTTCGTTAAGATTCAAGTTTTTTTTTTATAAATCAGCTGTTCAATTTAATCATACTAAAAGAAATTTGCTTCTTGAGTTTGAAAAAGAAGATAAAAAATAAGTTCTGCAATGGGTATCTAAAGGTGTATTGAAATGGTACCTAAACCCATTTTGAGATGGGTACCCAAGAACGCTAACAAGTCTGGATCCAAATCTGTGTGGATACCAATGAAATCTTAATTTTGTAGGTAATGGTTTTTAGTCAATTCAGACTAGAACCCGATCTTAACTCAAATTGGTTTTTAGTCAATTCAGAGTAGAACCCGATCTTAACTCAAATTGGTTTTTAGTCAATTCAGACTAGAACCTGGATATCATTGGAAATGGTTTCTGTACACATAAGTGCAGAACCCGGTTTTCACTCGTATGGCTTCAACTCACAACAACTTAGACCCCGTACTTCTTGCATATGGCTTCCAAATACTTCATTTGGAAGCCGCACATCGATGCAAAGTTTAACAAGGCTTTCAGTTACATCAGACTGAAACCCGAGCTTCCGCAACAAAGACTTCTAATAACTTCAAATTAGAACCCGATTCTGAAGGATGAATCTTTCTGAAATTCCTACCCTGAATTCAACTCTGAAGCTGTATTGACAAAGGGGGAGTTTTATTTTATAATTTTTTGCTCCTGATTTATTTCTATGAGTTGACTAACATTGTGTGCTTATTTCCAGGGGGAGTTTCAGACGCACTTTCACGACGATATCTTTTTCACTAAGTTGTGTGCAATTTTTTTAATAAAATATTTTTGTGCACACATAAAGAGGTTTTTAGCTGAAAATAAAATTTTTAAGGATGTTAATTTCCAGATAGACAGAGAATATCATGGAGGTTAATTGTTTTAATCTCATGATTTTCATAATATCATTGCTTCTGAGATTCTCTTCTTTACTCTCCCATGCATTCTTAATTCTTCCAATTCATTCATATTAAATTCTCCCATAATCTCCCATGAGCTAATTTTTTTATGAAAATATGATTCATTTCATATCTTATATCAGATTTTACATTTCATTCTGATATCTCCGAACTCATCATTCCCCAAATACAATCTGAATTTTATCTCCTAATTCATCTAAGTTGAAAATCCTAATCATTCTTTGTGTGATATCCCAGGAGCTGAAATGCTGAACATTATTTTTGCTAACACCGATTATGCACCAATTTGTAAGATAGGCATAAACATCGCTTCTATGGTCTAACCAGAACTGGAAGACCTACCCAAGGAGCAAACCATCTATAGTTTGTGTGGGTGAGGGTTCATTAGATCTATTAGTTGATAAGTGTCAGTTATCACGGGATACTGACAGGGTCGAGCAGAGATAAAATGTAAATGAGATGGGTATATTGACAAGCGATGAAGGTGCATCAGATCATGCTTTCGCTATAAAGCTGACTGAATTTTTTTCTCAAAAATGAGCCGGAGGGAGCTTAGTTGGGAGAGTTGAGAAAGGATTTGAAGAAAAGATAATCCTACCTACACTGTGTCGGCTGGGTAATCCACATAATCTATCAAGCCCTAGGTGACTAGATATTGAAAAAGACGACATGGACCCAGTGACGCATGCACTTAACCCCACCAATTACTCAGTTATCTCTCAATAGATTTCTGTTTCAATAATCACGGAGATATAACACATTTCTATCGAAATATCATTAAGATATTATTGATATTGAAACAAGGAAGACATTTGCTACGGTCTCCGACTTCATTTGATGCACATTGTGTCTAAAGCTAATTATGTACACTTTTGAGACACTTCGAGTCTAAATTCTGTGTGACTGTAAACTGCTAGTCCAAAGTGACTGAGCCGGAACAAATAAGAGTGATCCTTTCATGATAAAGGATTTCATAATGATTATTTTGAAATCCTACCAATGTTAATATCATGCCAGCACTGAAAGTAGGTCACATAGATGTCTATTTTGCAAACAGGAATCCTATGTGTACATGGCTCGTTAATTTACAAATAAATATGTTTCATTTTTATTAGGTCATGTTGAAAAGCTTTGACTTCGTTGGTATCCGTGAAGAGAAAGTATCCATTTGAGGGGGAGTGATATATTTGTTCAGAATAGGGGAAGAGATAATTTATGAAAGAGAGGATATTATTTTTGAGGGGGAGAGTGAGAGAATCTTTGTAAAATTTCAGAGTTGTAATTGTTGTTGTAATTCTGTCTATATTCATGTCTGCGGTTGTAATTTCACTGCATCTGTGTCTCTAGAGATTTTGCGTGATGTTCATAATTCTTATGATCATCATGAGGGGGAGAAAAGTTGTATTTCAGGGACAAGTACTGAATAGTTTGAAGACAATTGCAACAATTGCTGAAGACAATTGTGACAACTGCAGAAGAGTTCAAGATGAAAGATGATATGTTTTCTTTGATTGAACAAGGGAGAGAATCAAATTCTATTTATGATTCAAGGGGTAGAGTTTGCTCATAAGAAAAGAGAAGATCAGAGAGAAAGAGATGTGAAGATCAGAGAGAGTCAATGAAGAAGAAAGTTTATTTGAAGATTCAGAGATAGAAGAGAAGAAAAGAGAAAAGTTTTGAAGATCAAGTTTTTAAAATCATGAAGATATTTACTATATTTAGTTTTTCCTTGTAAAATTCCTGCTTTGAACTTTGATTGAAAAATTGCTTGCATCTCTAAGGGGGAGATTGTTAGGAACAAATATATAGAGATGAAAATAATTATTATTGTAAGTATAGGGACAGATTTGTCAATCTTAGAAAGTTTAGTTTAGGGATATATAAACAAATTCTAAGGAATTTGTTTATAGACTTTTGCCATTTTTCATTATTTTTCACGTTGAGAACAAAAAGTCAATCATTCAATAAGGCGATTTTGTGTTCAATTGTGTTGATTCGCCTAGATCTATTATTAACAATGTAGCATACAGAGCAATTATCACTTACCATACCCCACCTTCCCATCCCCCTAAACAATGCCCAGCTCCCAGATGTCGTATTACTAAACCCTGCCCTATACCTAGAATTCCAAACCACATAATTGGCAACTAAAACTCGACCTCCTCCACCAAGAAACCGAAGACATAACCTTCGACATTTTCAAAGGTCATCCCATCTTCTACGCCCTTACTACTTCCATCTCCGTTCCCTCCATATACCTTCAGCAATTTTGGCACCACTTCTAATACCTTGACGAGGAAGAACCTCACTCCATAACAAAAATTGTCTCCCTACCCATCCGCATCACAAAAGAAGACATCTGTCACATTCTATGCCTACCCTTCGAATACTTCACCCTCACCAAATACAAGTTCACCCCAATCCCTTCTCCTTTCGTCATCCTCCAATAATTCCAACAACTAGGATATGATGTCACCCTAACCAAGCCGTCAGATTTTAAAATGAAGAAATTATGATCCCACTGGCACATATTTTTTGATATACTAAATACATGCTTCACTGGGAAGCATTCAGGACATGATTCTACAAGCATTCATGTCATGACGATGTTTGCTGCATTCACATATGATCGCCACTACGATTATGCATAATTAATCTTTGATGAATTATATATATATATATATATATATATATATATATATATATATATATATATATATATATATATATATATATATATATATATTGCCGAGGGAGCAGAGAGAAAAAATGCTCATGCGGCGCAATGTTCCTGGTAATAATTCAGAAAATTAAGGTTGTCTGCTGAGTTGAGGCAATATCACTGATTAAAATTCAAAAAATTAAGGAAGATTGATGAGTTGGCACAATAATACTATTTAATACTCAGAAAATTAAGGGTTGTTGATTTGGCGCAATATAACAGGTTAAAATTCAGAAAGTAATGGGATTCCATCCACTTTTAAAAAAATCGTGAATCTGCTCACTTTCAGCCAATAGAAATTTTGTCCATCAAGGCTCAAGCACAAAGAAACAATAAAAAAAATGTTACATAACAAACTATGGAGAAATAATGGGGATAACATTCTCAATTGCAGCGTGCTTAAAATTGGTATTCAAAGAAAATTTATAGATAACAAACACTTGGAATTAATAGAGATAATATTTGACAATTATATTACCGGTTTTTCAATATAAAAAAAGACAAGAAATTTTCAAGTTTCTGTAGCACCCTCCCCGATCCCGGAAATGCCACGTCAATACAATACACAGGTGGCACATCTCAATAACTCAATTACACATATGTCATAGGATAACTCAGAGTCACTATTAATTTAAAACTTTCACATAATATTGATTACACATTATTCACTGATTAACATTATCCCTTGAGACACAAACACTAACATAATTGATGACAAAGGCAGCTGCAATAGTCTTCGCATAACGGCGAGTCTCTGATCAACAAACTCAGCTACTGAACCCTTCACTGAAACACTGAACACGGAAGACTCGAATACGTAAGCTCGGAAGCTCGTGAGTACTCGAGGGTTAGACTCTGCACAGTAGCACATAACATGCATACATGTAGCACATACACACAACACAAACTCGATCTCTGTCCCTGGCAATCAACAGTATAAAGCAGGTATGAGCACTCAGCATGAGATCCGGAGCCCTGCACACAATATCACTGAGGGGGGACCCTTCCCCAGCTAACGACCGTGCGCACCGGTGGTTAGCCACAACCCTGTAGCACGGGCGCGAACCGGCTACAGGCCCTGCCGTGTATACACGCTCCATGGACTGTTAGGGACAGTCAACCCGCGCGATCACACATCGCGAATCACCGTCCGTATGGAACTCATCACGGACCCCCGGACGGGATCTCATCTCATGCACACATATAACACATACGTGGGAAATAGAATCATACCTGGCGCCCACGTCCCTGTCTCATTCACAATACACAATATACACATACACGAAGCTAGCTACACAGTTATGACTCGTAAAACGGTCCCGGGTTTGAAAAGGAACTCGGGTACTCACCTGATCAATCCACTATTCCCGGAATCTCTGACTCGGCTCGGCTCGCTGACTCGTCCCTGTAATCACACAGATCCCAACCGTTAACAAGATTCTCAATATAACCGGAAAGCAGATCCGGACACGACACTTTAACATAACCGGACCCAATAATAATTACAACCGAAATCCCGAAGCTTAGACAAAACCCACCCGAAAACAACTTTGACACATCCCGAAAACCCAACACGATATAACCCAACATGTCAAACGGATCCCGACCTTAATCTCAAACAAAACCCGAAGCCCCGACGAAAATCCGATTTAGACTCAAAAGCAAACCAACGAAACCCCGGAAACCCGACCCGAACACGACCCTATAACAGCCCCGACGAAAGCCAACTCAAACCCCGCGCCGCGACCATGGGCCTGCCTTCATCCCTCCACTTCGATTTCCATGGCAGCTCCAAGGGCTTCAACCCCCAAATCCCGCTTCAGCAACCAAAAAGACATACAAAACTCATATGTATTCAACCCAAATTCCACAGAAACCAAATCTCACATATAACACATACATATTTCAAGAATTAGCCATCCAAAACCCATAACTCTTACCTCTTGAACTCCAAAACACAAGAATTGGAGGTTGAAGATCAACTCTCAGCAAATCAGTTGAAGCTTGGAGACCTCCTTGCAGCTCCAGAATCACACGCACACACTATTACACACACTTCACACACTTAAGGCTTATCTCAAATGGATAAGGAGAAGGAAAAAGGCACGTATATAATTATCTCTCTTTTGGCCGGTCCCGAACCCATTAACCCGGACCCGATATCACATTTTCACAATTAATACCCTTTTAACCCATTTAACTCCACGAACCCAAATATATAATTAATCCACTAAATTTATAACCCGGAGACACGTAACCCATAAGCCCGACACGTATCAATCCACTACTCGGGATCTCATTGGTCCAACACGATAATAATTATTTAAATATCCACTAAAATAATTACACGCAATTATCACAAAAACGGGATGTTACAAATCCTCCCCTCTTAAAAAGATTCCGTCCCCGGAATCTATCGCAAGCCATTCGCAAATACACATCTCTGAGTCAAATCCTCGAAAATGTTGACTCATAACTCTCGATATCATCAACAACTCTGATAAATTCGCTTTTGAACTCTGAATGGTACAATCATCACTAATACACGTCTCTACTTCAACTCTCGAAGTAAGTCAACTCCCTCGAATCTTTAACTCAATTAGGCAATCCACCAATAACTTGGTTAAATCCCCTAATTCACACATCATCTCAATCCATCGATCTTCATTCTCTTTCATCACATACTCGCATAACTCTATATAGATCATCCACTAACACAACACATAAGATGTCTCCATCGACTCGCTAAACGCAAGCTCATAAACATGGTTAAAATCACAAAGGGATTAAATCCACTCTCAATAGACTAATCCACTATCACATTAAAATTGTCAACTCTTTTCACCACAACGGATAAACACATTTCATAAAACGCAATATCATAGATATGGATAACATACACACGAATTTAAATCCACTATCAATATGATCAATCCACTAGCACATCACAACACATTCGCAATAAATACTCATATAACTCACATACTCAACATGATTAATCCACTAATCATAGCACAATACCCAATCCCAGAACTCTGATAACCCATCTTACCACAATATATCACATTCTCACACACATACCTAGATATAACAATCCCATATGACCCATACACAACCCCTCCACACCTCTATCACTGAGCCACATAATCACAGACACAATGAAGCAGTCACACACAGCAGAACACATACACTTATCACAGACATAGCCCAGCAACCCGCCCCACAACTGACACATACTCAAAGCAAGCTCAGAAAGACATACCCGAAATCGTATCAGCCGCATCTCGAGCTTCCTCTACAGTCGCCTGAAAGACTCGACCCCGCGCCCTAGAATCATGACGACCGGATGACGACGGCTCTACTCTGGCCCCACTAGAACTCGCACCTTGCACCGCTGGCCCCGGCTCTGGACAGTCTCGCACTCTGTGCCCCGGTCTCTCACAACGAAAGCACAATGGCTCTGGAACGGTACACGTGGCGGCAGCATGCCCCCGCTGACCGCATCGATAACACATGGGCACACACGGCCCACTATGGCGACGGTGGCATCTCGGGCACTCCCGATCTCCAGCTGAACTGTCTCCCCTATCGCCTCCCTCTCGAGGCCTCTGCCCTACACTGCTTTGGCTTTGCCCTGTATACCGCGAACTCTGCCTCTGACTCTGACTATCTGATCGCTGGCTCCGCCTCGATCCACTCGACCTCCGCTCCCTATCCCTGTCTCTGTCTCTATCTATTTCTCGTCTGTCTCTTGAACTCTGTCCCGAACGCCGCTCTCTGGAATCGTCTCTGGAATGCCTCCGATCTCTCGAGGACCACTCAGGAGTCCTTACACGCCGACTCTGAGAAGATGGCTCCTCCCTCTGCTTGGCTATCTCCCGCTCCCTTACGCGGGACATCTCTAATGCTCTGGCAAAAGTAGAAGTCTCGTGCATCCCGACGAACTCTCTGATATCCGCTCGCAGTCCATCAACAAACGCATCGATTCTTCGCTGCTCAGTGGCGACGTAATGGGTTGCAAACTGGGAGTACTCATTGAACCGGTCCACGTACTGCTGCACTGTCATCTCTCCCTGCTGTAGGTGAAGGAATCGCCGCTCCATCTCTCGCCTCTCGTCTCTCGGGATGTACTGTAGCTCGAACACAGCCCTGAACTGATCCCACGTCATTGCATACGCCGCAGAAGATGTCATCGCTGACTCTATAGACTGCCACCACTGTGACGCCCCTCCCCTCAACAGATAGGTCGCATAACCGACCATATCTCTCGGCTCCACGTGCGCAACTCTAAAGGCAGCCTCTACCTCACGCTCCCATGCCATAGCCATCCCTGACTCACCCCCGCCTCTAAACTCTGGCGGGTTCCCGGTCATGAAATCCTTAAACGAACCCCCTCGTCGAGACGTAGATGAAGAGGCACCCGTACCCGTATTCTGACCACCCTCAGCACGTGGTCCCATAACTTGATCCTGTTCCCGCTCCTGCTCCCTCTGCTGCCTGTAAAACTCGGTCAATACCCCCAGAAACTCTGACTTGCGAATGAACTCGTCCCCTTCCGGCTTGCCCGCGCCGGATCCCTCGCCCTGATCTGCCATGACTATCTGCACAAACCAAAACGATTGAGAATCATATATAGACCACCCAGCGTTATACACTAAGCCAGGTCAGTTAAATCCACTAAAATCAATCGCAATTGATCCCCCACGGATCGAAACAAGGTTTAAGTTAAGCATCCACTAATGATACTCAGACTTCAAACCACAAGCTCTGATACCATGCTGTAACACCCTCCTCGATCCCGGAAATGCCACGTCAATACAATACACAGGTGTCATATCTCAATAACTCAATTACACATATGTCATAGGATAACTCGGAATCACCATTAATTTAAAACTTTCACATAATATTGATTACACATCATTCACTAATTAACAACATCCCATGAGACACAAACACTAACATAATTGATGACAAAGGCAGCTGCAATGGTCTTCGCATAACGGCGAGTCTCTAATCAACAAACTCAGCTACTGAACCCTTCATCGAAACCCTGAACACGGAAGACTCGAATACGTAAGCTCGAAAGCTCGTGAGTACTCGAGGGTTAGACTCTGCACAGTAAACACATAGCATGCGTACACGTAGCACATACACACAACACAAACTCGATCTCTGTCCCTGGCAATCAACAGTATAAAGCAGGTATGAACACTCAGCATGAGATCCGAAGCCCTGCACACAATATCACTGAGGGGGACCCTTCCCCAGCTAACGACCGTGCGCACCAGTGGTTAGCCACAACCCTGTAGCACGAGCGTGAACCGGCTACAGGCCCTGCCCTGTATACACGCTCCAAGGACTGTTAGGGACAGTCAACCCGCGCGATCACACATCGCGAATCACCGTCCGTATGGAACTCATCACGGACCCCCGGACTGGATCTCATCCCATGCACACATATAACACATACGTGGGAAATAGAATCATACATGGCGCCCACGTCCCTGTCTCATTCACAATACACAATATACACATACACGAAGCTAGCTACACAGTTATGACTCGTAAAACGGTCCCGGGTTTGAAAAGGTACTCGGGTACTCACCTGGTCGATCCACTAGTCCCGAAGTCTCTAACTCGGCTCGGCTCGCTGACTCGTCCCTGAAATCACACAGATCCCAACTCGTTAACACAAATCCACGAACATATATCACAAACTCATAATGAACATGAACCCGACTCGGACTCAATTGCAATCCCCAATAGAACCCCGAAAACCCAATCAAAATACGACCCATAACAGACCCGAACCCCCGAAACAATCCCAATCGGAAACCTCGAAAATCCGATCAAAATCCGACCCAAAATCCCCAACGAGGCCCGACTCGAAAGCAACCCCCAAAAAGATCCCAAAAACTCAACCGAGACACGACCTCAGAATCCCGACGAGACCCTAAAACCACACGCAGAACCCGGCCCAGCAGCTGACTGCGCCGCGCCCCCTGCACCTCGCGCCGCGCCCCTGCCCTTCTGCCCGTCGCGCCGCGGCCCCCTGCGCGTCGCGCCACGATCATGCGCCTGCCTCCATCTCTGCACTTCGATTTCCATGGCTGAACTAGAGGGGTTTTAACCCTCCTTTCTTATTCCCAGCAACAAGGAGCATACTAATTCATATAAATTCGACCCATACACTACTGAAACCAATTTCTTCAACATAACACACATACAACTCAAGATTAGCCATCAAAACTAATAACCCTTACCTTGGATACCTCAAGAACACAAGAAGATGAAGATGAAAGCAAATACAGCACCCAATTTCACCTTGGCTTCAATTCCTTGCAGGAGCTCCACACCAAATACACACACACACCTCTGGGTTTTCTTGAAAATGAAGGTAAAGGAAAGGAGATAAGCACGTATATGTTTATCTCAAATTTGGCCGGTCCCGAACCCATTAACCCGAACCTGATATCACATTTTCACAATTAATATCCTTTTAACCCATTTAACTCCACGAACCCATATATATAATTAATCCACTAAATTTATAACCCGGAGACACGTAACTCACAACCCGACACGTATCAATCCACTACTCGGGATCTCATTGGTCCAACAGGATAATAATTATTTAAATATCCACTAAAATAATTACACACAATTATCACAAAAACGGGATGTTACAGAATGTCATTCTATGTAGATTGAATGTCATTCTACGTAGATTGCATGTCATTCTACGTATATTGTACATAAAATATGTTCGTCGATACTCTGCATAGAATATGACAGATTCATTTTCAATGTTTTATAATGAAAATTATTTGTAAAATATTAGATATATATGAATGTAATAGTTATTAGATGTTTTACATGATAATCTACGTAGATTACATGATGTATTTCATATATTTTTTTAATACAAGACTACTTGTAAAAAATCACACATAATCTATGTAGAATGTTATGTTTCTTATATATTTCATATAATTTTTTGTTTCTTATACATTTCTATATCTTTTTATGTAAATGTACATTAACATTCAATGTGTTTTTGGTATATTTTATCATGTAATATATGTAGAATATATGATACTTGACATTCTATATGACATTCTACGTAGATTGCATGTCATTCTACGTAGATTGAATGCCATTCTACGTAGATTGAATGTCATTGTATGTAGATTGCATGACATTCTACGTAGATTGTACATGGAATATGTTCGTCGATACTCTACGTAGATTGCATGCCATTCTACGTAGATTGAATGTCATTCTACGTAGATTGAATGTCATTCTACGTAGATTGCGTGACATTCTATGTAGAGTATCGACGAACATATTCTATGTACAATCTACGTAAATTGGACAGATTCATTTTCCATATTTTATAATTAAAATTATTTGTAAGATATTATATTTATAATGAATGTAATAGTTATTAGATGTTTTACGTGATAATCTATGTTGATTACATGACAATCTACGTAAATTACATCATAATCTACATAGAATATAATACAATACTACTTGTAAACAATCACACATAATCTATGTAAAATATTATGTTTCTTATATATTTAATATATTTTTATGTTTCTTATACATTTCTATATCTTTTTATGTAGATTAACATTAATATTCAATGTGTTTTTGGTATATTTTATCATGTAATAATCTACGTAGAATATATGATAATTGACATTCTACGTAGATTGCATGTCATTTCTACGTAGATTGCATGTCATTCTACGTAGATTGAATGTCATTCTACGTAGATTGAATGTCATTCTACGTAGATTGAATGTCATTCTACATAGAATGCATGTCATTCTACGTAGAATGCATGAAATTCTACGTAGATTGTACATATAATATGTTCGTTGATACTCTACATAGAATATTACAGATTCATTTTTCATGTTTTATAATGAAGATTATTTGTATAATATTAGATTTATAATGATTGTAATAGTTATTGGATGTTTTACATGATAATCTACGTAGATTACATGATAATCTACGTAGATTAAATAATAATCTAAATACAATATAATACAAGACTACTTGTAAAAAATCACAATAATATATGTAGAATGTTATGTTTCTTATATATTTCATATATTTTTATGTTTTTTATACATTTCTATATCTTTTTATGTAGATTAACATTACTATTCAATGTCTCTTTTGTATATTTATATCAGTTGCATACCAAGTATTTGATAAAATGTCTAAATGAAATCTTTTTTTTTTGTTTCAATGTGTTTTTGATATATTTTATCAGGTAATCTACGTAGAATACATGATATTTGACATTCTACACGACATTCTACGTAGATTGCATGTCATTCTACGTAGAATGCATGACATTCTACGTACATATTACATAGAATATGTTCGTTAACATATTCTATATTAAAAAAATATTCTATATAGACATATAATATTTCTATATAAAATACGTTATTATTTTAGCAATTAAATAATTTTCTATATAGAAAAAATAAATTTTTTTATAAAAACGTTTTTTTACTTTAAAAATCAATTATAATGAAAGAAAAATAAAATGAAAATGAAAAAAAGTAAGAGAGAGAAAGAGAAAAAACAGATTTTTTTCTTCCAAAAATACCTTTTTCACACATTTTCAAGATTCTCCACTATCAAAGTTCAAAATAATTACAAAATTGTCATCCAATATATTAACCATTGATTATCATTAATCCAAAGGCAATAAAAGGTTCTTAGGTTCCCACATTTTTTATGGTTCTTAGAAGAACCATCCCCTATATATATATATATATATATATATATATATATATATATATATATATATATATATAGGGTTGGTTTCCATGAGAACCCTATATTTCGTGAGAACATGTGAACTACTCTAAAATTTATGCATCCAATGTATAAAATTGTGAATTTGATACTAAAATTAATACATTTGATAAATTTATACATTTCATGTAAATATTTACACATCTAATGAAATTTTTGTCCACACTTTATGTACGAAATTATGTATTTGATAAAATTTGTGCATTTAACGTTTAAATTTGTGCATTTTGTGTATAATTTAATGAATTTAAGTTTTAAATGTAATTCTAATGTTAGATTATCATATTTATCAATATTAAAGACCAATAATGATCTTAAGTTATAAATTTAATTTTAAAATTTGGGCATTTGATGTACAAATTTGTGCATTTTGGAGTGGTTCTCACGTTCTTATTGAATTGAGGTGTCTTACGTGAACCCAATCTTTTATATATATATATATATATATATATATATATATATATATATATATATATATATATATATATATATATATATATATTCCAAAATGAAAGAAAAATAGGGATCATAGAAAAATTAGGAAAGTTAATTAGCTAAGTCAAGGAAATCCTATAACTATTCCTAACCAAGTAAACTGCTACCTCTACTCTCTACCCTCCTCACTTCATTCTACTTTTCTCTCTCAAAATGGTGCAAACAACAACATCCTTCTTAAACTCAACCTTCATTTCTTTCTCTCTCTCACACTCATATTTATACCCTAATTACCACTGTTAAATTTTAACTATATGGTAAATTTAGTTATAATTAAAACGTATATATACATATACATATGTATAAATAGTTCCGATTAATTAAGAATAGTCGCAAGTACGTTCTCTTACTTGGTGAAACAAGATTATTTCAAGAACTTGTGCATATCAGATGAGAAATTAAAAGGATCGATATACTTGAAAATGTTATCGATTTGAAAGAAAAGAGATTGATAAAAGATGCATCATTTGGTTGTAAAAAATAATATTGTCGTTGAGGGTAAAACGACCAAATTTCGTTATGAAGGAAGAGGTGATCAAGAAGGAAATGATTTGCCTGTCTGTCCAAAGCCTCGCCGTCCCAGATCATCAGCTATTCCTCGTGAGCTTCTTAAGCCCTTCAAATGCACCAATTCCCACAGGTTCTATTTCTTGAAATCTTGTTTCGTGTGGAGTTTTTGTGCATCGCTTGATTTCGCATGCGATTAGAATCCCACATTTATTAATAGTGTCTTATTTTTTTCGATAATTTTGTAGCCATGCAAACCCTGATGGAAGATCAAGTGAAATTCTTAACATGATGATTACAGACAAGGTTAGATTTTAGTTGCTAAATCATTTACATAAAAATATTGGTTTTTTGATTTTGATTTAAATTAGTTTCTTTTAAAATGTTGTTTTATGACAAATTGCTACTTAAGTAATAATTATATTGCTTCGTATATATCACTAGAAATTGACGGAGGAGCGCGAATCACTTTGTTACTACACAGGATCTCCTCCTCAACGAACAGGTAACCCATTGATTCACGATGTGCATTTCGTTAAGCAAGTCGAGCTTTTTTCACCATTAGCTTCTCTAAAGAACTAAAGCGATTGACGACGATCATATCTTCAAATGTGGCTCTTCTTAGACCCAAAAAGACACCAGATTTTAGGTTATTTTTCGGTAGCAAAAAGTTAGTAATGTATAAGTTTTTCTTTATGTAAAGAGTTCATTCCATATATATATGTTTGCCATTACAGGAAAGTAATAAATTTAGTGTATTTTGTAAATATTAAAAGATTCAATAACATGTAATTAGTTTGTATAATGTAAATTATCTTTGATTGTTAGTTATTTTACAATTCATTAATTAGCGACGACTTAACGTGTTGAAAAATTGCATAAATGTCTGACGAGTATTAAGTTGTCCATCACTACAAGAAAAACAACTTTCTGTGACTAACCATTTGTCGATTTCGAGATCTCTACTACGTACATAAAACTAATATTTATTAAGGTGATTGTGGTGAAATAAAAAATTTTCTTTCGAAAAAAAGAAAAAATTATTAATGTGACTGAAAGGTTTTCCAAAGTATTTATGTCGATCTTTGGCTCTTTTTCTATGTATAATTTATGTTCAAATAAGATATTTTAGCTTCGCATTTGGATGATTTTGTGTCACTGTCACACATGTCTTTAAAACACATCAAAAGTTCTAAATATAACAATCTTGAATTTGGAAAATTATGACATGTAAATAAATTAAGTAAAAATATTTTAAATAGCTTTGTGTAATAAAAAATTCTATGTTAAATAGTTCATTTTGTGTACCGTGACTTGAATATTATGCGAAAAATTATTAACTATTATCATTGTTAATAACATTGTATAATCATAAAATTATAACAATTAAAATTGATACCATATATAATAAATGTTTATTTAATATACATTTTAATTATATTTCATGTATAAAATTTGAAAATTTTGTAAATATAAAAGTGAAAAAGATAAATATAATACAAATGTAGCAAAATACGTTCATTGTATTTATACAACATCTCATACAAAATGAGGTGAGTTTCACCTTTCATATTACATTAGAATAAAACAAGCATCGATTAGACCCTAATAAACCTGGGACCTTGAATAGTTGTGTTTAGAGATGGGCAAAAAACCCGAACCCGAAAAAACCCGAAACCGAACCCGGTCAAACCCAAAACCGGTTAGGGTTTTCCAATACCCGGCGGGTTGCACCCGGTTCTACATTATAGCCGTTCACATCAAGACTCGAAGGTGAACTAGAGTATGAAGAACAAATACATGAAATCGAGGTTCAAGAAGGCAATGCAATCTCACTTTCCGATGAAGAAATTGCTCTCGACGAAGCTTCGAGCGAGGCTACCTCTGAAGAAGAAACCAATGACGAAGTTGGGAATATATGACTTAAGTTTATGTTTATGTTTCAACTTTATTTTTGATGTTTTTAATTAATAAAATTTGATGTTTTCTTAGTATGTTTACGTTTCAATAGAAATTATATATTGAATACGAGATTTTTAGTAGTTAATATAAAAAATGTAACTTTGATGTTTTTAATTAATGAAATTTGATGATTTTAGTAAATTTAGTTTATTTAATAAATTTTGAAGTTTTTAGTTATGTTTGAATAAGTTTTTAAATATGTTTGGATATATTTTTAGTAAAATAAAATGTTTGAATAAGTTTTTAGTAAAATAAAATGTTGGAATAAGTTTTTTAGTTAAAAAAAATGTTTGATGAAATTTTAAAAAATATATATATAAAACCCGGTTCAACCCGAACCGGTTTCAACCCGGACCCAACCGGTTAGAATTGGGTTGGGTTTCCCCACCTCCCAAATCGGGTTCAACCCGAACCGGTTTCTCCCCCAACCCGGTTTTTGACTTTTGACTCAACCCAGTTCGGTGGTCAAACCCGAACCGGAACCCGATCAAACCCGATTTTGCCCACCTCTAGCTGTGTTGTACCCATAAAAAATCGTTTATTCATGAAATTGACGTATCAAGATATTCTTACTTTTCTAGCGTTTATAAAAACCATTTTTGTATTATCTTTCATGGGCATACATTGCATTTGAGATCTATTTCTAATAATTTTTGAAAAAACATGAATTATGAACTTATTTGAATTTATTTCGATTTTCATAAATTTAGTTTTTCTAAATTAATAATTAGTTAAAGATAAAGAGAGTTTTAATTTGATATGTTACTATTATTGGTAAAAAGATAAAAGTCGTTGCTTTTATCGGTAAAAATATAAAATGTTGTTGCTATTATCTGTAAAAAGATAAAAGTTGTTGCTATAGATGATAATAACTTGTTATGACAGGTTTTCAGGTCAAAATGACTATAATTAGTAAAAGAAATACAAAATTTATTGTTATTAATAATTAAAAAATAAATAATGTAGCTATATACTGTAAAAATATAAAAAGTTATTGCTATTTTAACATATAACCCTATTTTAGAAATATGAGCGACCTCTAAGAAGTATTATAGTGCTATGCATGCTTAGATATCTTTTTAAATGATAATTAACTAATTACATGCTCTAACGATCAAATATTATACCTTATTTATATTAAGTTTTTCATATTTTAGGTCTATATACTATAACAAAAATGTTTTTTACACTGCCCAAAAGGCTTTTTACATTATTAAATATTTATATAGAAGAGCTAGTCCAAATAAGGATGTGTACGGTTTTGTCGAGACCGACCAAACCCGCCAAACCAAATTAATTTGGTCAGCTTGGCAGGTTTGAGTGTTCATAAATGATCGGTTGGTTTGGTAAATTCATAAACCGATGATTTGGTTTGGTTTATGGTTTAGAAAATGAAACCGGTAATGTATACCAAATTGGATGATTATGCACACACTCACTTTTACAATTTTATATAATTATATCTACTTATCAATTAAAATATTATAGCCTCAAAAGTGTCGATGTTTAATTTTTTTGTTTTTCAAGTTTCAATATCAACGTTTAAGAAAACAAAATCACTTACCATTTTAAAAGAAAAGAGTATTAATATTATATATTTTAGTTATAAACATTCCTATTAGTTGTTAGGGTTAAGTTCCATGGAGTTCCATATAAGAGTGGAGTCCTGAAGTCCCATATTAAATGTAAATGTTCATTACAATAAAATATTTTATTTTATACAAAAGTGTAGTATACACATGTTCAAAAATGCATTACAATCGAGGAGTTCACATCATTTGAAGTTATAACAATAAAAAATTTATATATCATGCAAAATTATGATATTTAAACAATATGCACATGTGATCTGATAATGCACTTTGAACATGTGCATATTGTATTTTTGCATGAAATATAACATTTTTATCGTAATGAACTTTAAATTATGTGAATTGTTCAACAGTAATACACTTTTGAGCATTTATATATTATGTTTTTGCATGAAATAAAATATTTTATTGTAATGAACATGTACGTTTAATATGAACTCCATAACTCCAGTCTAATATCGGACTCCATGGAACTTAAATTTTAGTTGTTATATATATATAATCTATAAATATTAATAAAATTGTAACTAATTTGTCATTTGTCATTTTCTTATAATGTCAAGTGACATCTTCTGCTATTAACATGTGTTGATTAATTTTCTAGATTAATTAGAATTTTTTAACTAATATCTTTAAATACATGATTACGTTAGATCTACTAAAATCTCAACAATGAACATTTAAAATATATATTTTAATAACAATAATTTAAAAGTTGGTGATGGAAATGATATTTTTTTTTAATTTTAAGCTTATATAGTTTAAAAAAAATTTAAGAAAATTTCCGTGTAATACAACGAATTATTAAACTAGTAAGTGAATAATTAATAAAAACAATGTTAGAAAAAAAGAAAAATGGCCCAAACCATGAAATCAATTGAATTAATCTAGTTTTGTTAGTTTGACCGGTTTGATTTAGAAAAATCTCAAAATGAGAGTATCGTTTTAACTAAGATTTTATGTTCAAACGGGTCAAATTAGACCGTAGAGTCCAACAACTATTCCATGAAGTTTTTACATGTTTTTGAAATAATGTGTGAAAAATGTGTTCACAAGGCTTTAAATAACAATACTGTTAAAAAAGGATGCTTAAAGTAAAATACATAGTTATTTACCAAAACATAGTAATTTGAAATTTTATTTACCAAATGATAGCACTTTAAATTTTAATTACCAAAAAATGGTTGTTTCGATTTTAATTATTAGAACATAATGTTCTTATCATTTTACTTAAGTTTTTAACCAAAATGTTGTCTTTTCTTTTTCTACTTTTGTAAAAAAGATTAATATTTATCAAATTTCATAAAATGGGTTATCAGATAAAATATACTTGATGAACCCTTTAATCAAAATTTTAGGATACAGGTGTCACTACAAGAAAATAGGGTTTTAGCGGCGACAAGTGTCGCTGCTAATGCCTGTGTTTGTCGCTGCTAATGCCTTTAGCGGCGACATGTCGCTGCTAAAAAGTCGCTGCTATTGCTTTAACACTAAAAGTCGAGTGTCGCTGCTATTTGTGTCGCTGCTAAAGCCTGTCGCCACTATTGCCTATTGTCGCTGCTAATAGCGTCGCTGGTAATACTTATATATTTTTTTTTTAATATTTTTTAGTAATTAATAATAAACCTGCTATATTTAATATATATTTATATATATATATATATATTTGTAACCTGCTATTTTGTTTAAATATATACAATACGTGCTACAAAATTCATAATAATATATATACACAAACAACGTACGTTACAATAACGTTTGTTACATAATTAGCTAAAACATTAATAATCTAATCATTATCTTCGTTGTCGTCGTTGTCTTCGTCATGCTCGTCGTTATCGTTTTGAGTACTGAACTTTCGATAGAGTTCCATCATCGCATCTTTAAATTGAGGGTTGTTATAGACAGCATCGAAATTTTCCGGCTACAAAATATATACATATATACATTAGCTCTCATCGAAATTGGTGTATAAGAACTAGATATAACTAATATCAGCCCATCATCATCAATTACAAGTATGTATGTCTCATAATAACTTATCAAGACCCGTTACAACTATTTATAGCAAATACCGACTTATACATAACCATAATGGCAAGTAAGAAGTATATATAACTAATACCAACCTATCACCATCAAATATAAGTATATATGTCTTATACTAACTCATCAAGACCCGTTACAAGTACTTTTAGCAAATACCGAGTTATACATAATCATCATGGCGTGTAAGAACTAGATATAACTAATATCAGCCCATCATCATCAATTACAAGTATATATGTCTCATACTAACTTATCAAGACTCGTTACAACTGTTTATAGCAAATACCGAGTTATACATACTCATCATGGCGTATAAGAACTAGATATAACTAAAACCAACTCATCATCATCAATTACAACTATATATGTCTTATACTAACTCATCAAGACCCGTTACAAGTACTTTTAGCAAATACCGAGTTATACATAATCATCATGGCGTGTAAGAACTAGATATAACTAATACCAACCCATCATCATCAATTACAACTATATATGTGTCATACTAACTCATCAAGACCCGTTACAAGTACATTTAATAAATACTGACTTATGCATAACCATAATGGCATGTAAGAAGTATATATAACTAATACCAACCTATCATCATCAATTATAAGTATATATGTCTTATACTAACTCATCAAGACCCGTTACAAGTACTTTTAGCAAATACCGAGTTATACATACTAATCATGGCGTGTAAGAAGTAGATATAACTAATATCAACCCATCATCATCAATTATAAGTATACATGTCTCATACTAACTCATCAAGACCCGTTACAACTATATATGACTCATTACCATTATAAGTTTGTCAGATAATTTACCTGTGATGGACGTGAGGTCTGCCCGGGTAAGTATGCGCTTGATGTCGCCGTTCCGGAAGGTTTATGACCGACTCCTTTTATGTGTCCCCGTCTGGAACCTAATATCTTCTCAAAAAGCGATACCTCATCTATTTGGGTTGGATTGTTCGACGAGGATGATCGTTCGTATTGTTCCGAGAACTCACGTATCAAAGCATGCTGTATTTTACAAAGATAATTAAATAGATTAGTATACTTTTAAGCATTAAGCATCAATATATTTTTAAGTTTAAGCATAATCACTTACATATTGCGCCTCGACCATTGGGTCATCAAATAGCCCATTCTTATTGATATGCGCATCATAAAATGCTTGGATACGACTTATACTCTGTTTAACATAAAAATTTGATTAGATATGTAAATATATATATCTGTGTGTGTGTGTGTGTATCTATATTGTTTGTCATAACTTACTTTTTTATGACAAGCGCTACTATACGATCTCGTCCCTCCATGATTCTTAACCACTTGTTTAGCACGATTTATTTTGTTTTGACTAGAACGCTTCAAATATTTTTCTGTGTGAAAAAAATCAATGCATCTATGCCAATTTTCCATAGTCATACCCTCAGGGGGGTTGGCCCTAGCTCTCTCAACATCCTCATATCCTCCCACTTTTTTAAAATATTTATTTGCTTCAGTTTTACGACCTCTATAACGAGCCGACATCATATATTCATAACCCTCCCTTAACCTACTTTGAGTAGGATCTTCCATAACCCCTTGCAAGTCAAAATATGTCTAAAAATAATAATAATAATGTTAGACAAGTAAAAAGTAATAAAAGATAAAGATAAGATTTACACTTAAATAAATAATTTACCCGAAGATGCTCATACATAGCATGCTTCTCGGCGAGAGAAACTTTTTTCCACGACTCCCTATCCAAAGGGATATCCCGCCACATATATCCGGCAGCCTCGCGTATAAATAGGTCATGTATAGTGCCAACCGTCGTAGCTGTAGCATCATCAAACGGTAACGGCAACGGTTGTCTCCCATTGCTTTCCCATGTGGGCATCAGATTCAAATTTTTTGTCCGGCCTCTTCGACGGACTGGCACTACTGCAATTGCAATTAAAAGAATATTAGGCATGATAAATCATAATTAAATGAATATAACAAATAAATAACATTACCATCCATCTCATGAACACCGCGACCTCGACCACCAGGAGGTCGATTACAAGTCTACAATTAGACGAACAATTAGTATGAATCACATCGACATTTTCGGTGGAGTCATCGTCAACATTTTCAATGTGGCCATCGTTTATAGGCATATTCCAAATCTTCCGATGATTAACATTTTCAACAACCCACCGATGGTTATGGCGTTGGTCTCCTCGAGAAGGTTCTTGGATGTAGAACACTTGTTTGGCCTGTGTAGCAAATATGAGTTGATCATCTTTGTTCCATTCGCGTTGTGTGTCGATACTTGTGATATTGTTTTCGCATATAACTCCCCTTCGTGTATCGAACCACTTACACCGAAATAGAACAATCGAACAGTTATATGAATAATGCAACTCGATGATCTCTTCTAGCTGGCCGTAATATTTCTCTTCATTTTCTCCCTCCACTAAAACCCCAGAGTTTTGTGTTGTTCGTTGTGCGTCACGACTATGTACCATAAACCTGACACCGTTGACTATGCAAGCGGAATAATTATAGGCATTTACATGCGCACCTAAGGAAATAGCCGACAACTCTTTGTGGTATAATGGAGAATTTTGTTTTTGCATCTCAAAGACCTAGCATATATAAATTATGTATTATGTTTGATATATATGATATTAAAATCACGCATATATATATATATATATATATATATATATATATATATATATATATATATATGTATGTTGTATTACCTTGTGAAGGAACCAGCTAGGAAATTTAGTTTTTAAATCACTTTGTGGATTTTTTGCTTTGAATTCACTACATTGATGACAAAAAGATTTAGAATTAGTAAATGAGAAAAATATAGTATTAAACAAACGATAAAAAGTTAAAGATGAGACGATTACTTCATATATTCTCTGACTTCTTCACAACTATCAAGAACAAACCATTCTAGGTTTTTTTTGTCTGTTAGATCAAGATGTTTCACTTCCGCTGCACAT
Source organism: Centrapalus pauciflorus (assembly GCA_020465985.1). Classification (NCBI taxonomy): domain Eukaryota; kingdom Viridiplantae; phylum Streptophyta; class Magnoliopsida; order Asterales; family Asteraceae; genus Centrapalus; species Centrapalus pauciflorus. The sequence goes on from JAANYP010002288.1 coordinate 157,316, forward strand.
GTCGGTCGACATTTAGACTCGAACACCCACATCTTTTTTTCTTCAAAGATAACATCCTCATTTCTTTCAGGGCGATTGAATTTAGTCTGGACATCTTGAAGGTACATTGAGCAAAATGTTAAAGCTTCTTCAGCAACATAACCCTCAGCTATAGAACCTTCAGGTCTCGCCTTATTTCTGACATAACACTTTAGTTTTTTCATGTACCTTTCAAACGGATACATCCATCTCATATATACCGGGCCTCCGCAAAGTGCTTCATCAGGTAGATGCAAAACTAAATGAACCATAATGTCAAAAAATGCAGGAGGGTAAATCATTTCTAATTTGCACAAAATTGTAATTATGGCTTCCTTAGCTTTCCTCATATCCTCCACCAGCAGCGTTCTAGAGCAAATTTGCTTAAAAAATGTACAAAGCTCTACTATTGGTGTGTATATATCTTTGCCCAAAAAAGCTCTAACTCCAATCGGTATCAAACGTTGCATTAGAATGTGACAGTCATGAGACTTCAACCCAGCAATGTTAGTATCATTATCTGTCACTTTTTTGCGCATGTTAGATCCAAACCCATCAGGCAGCTTAACACCTTTTATAAATTGACAAAATTGTTTTCGGTCAGCATCCGTGAAAGAGTATTTTGGATGGGGTTTAAATAACTTGTTACCCCTCTTTTGCAACCATAATGATTTTCGAATGTTCAGCTTTTCCAAGTCGATTCGTGCCTTTGACGTGTCTTTAGACTTATCATTCATCAAAAGAGTACCCAACAAACTATCACACACATTCTTCTCAATATGCATGACATCTAAGTTGTGCTTCAACTGAAGAGAAGACCAATACTCGAGTTCAAAGAATATACTTCGTTTAGTCCAGTTCAATTCAAAAACCTCACGTTTTCTCTTAACACCTCCAAAGTCGGGATGTTTTCCCGGTGTACGAGTCGGAAGACGATCTAATTGAGCTGCTATTTCATCATTATTAAACTGCCTCGGAGCGGCTCTTGACTCGTGTTGCCCGTTGAACTCCAAACTCGTTCTCCATGGGTGATTAGGTTCTAAGAATCGGCGATGACCAACATATGCTGTTTTATTTGTTACACGACATGAAGGAGTGTCTTCATTGCAAGTCGGACATGCTTTGTACCCTTGTCCGCTCCAACCCGATAGACTACTACGAGCTGGAAAATCGTTTATTGTCCATAACAACACTGCTTTCATGTTAAAGGATGTGTTTGTCATTACATCTTTAGTACGTACGCCTGTGTACCACAACTGTTTAAGCTCTTCCACCAACGGCCTGAGAAAAACATCCATGTCTTTTCCGGGTGATTTAGGACCGGGAATCAACAAAGACAACATAAATGATGACTCTTTCATACATAGCCATGGTGGCAGATTGTATGTGGTGAGTACAACCGGCCACGTGCTGTAAGCCGAACTCATGTTACCAAATGGATTAAAACCATCAGCTGCGAGTCCTAGACGTACATTTCGAGGTTCTCTCGCAAAGTCAGGGTACTTTATGTCAAATTCTTTCCATGAAGATCCATCAACGGGATGACGCATCATACCTTCTTCTAATCGTCCGGTACTGTGCCAAATCATATTTTTTGCCGTGTATCTTGAACAGTACAAACGTTGTAGTCTGGGGGTCAAAGGAAAGTATCGTAACACTTTGTGAGGTACCAGCTTACCCTTTGTGTCTTTATCAACCCAACGACTCTCATTACAAACAGGACAATACTGTAACGACTTATCTTCTTTCCAGAAAAGAAAACAATCGTTTTTGCACACGTGTATCGACTCATAACCCAAACCAATCTTTTGTAATTTCTTTTTAGCTACATAATGTGTTGTGGGAACCCTATTTTCTTTCGGAAATGCAGATTGCAACAATGCAAGGAGCTGATCAAACGAACTATTAGTCCATTTGTTGTTCACCTTGACATGCATCAGTTTTGCTAAAAAGTCGAGAGAAGAAAACCAAGTACAGCCAGGATATAATTCGGCATTGACTTCTTCTAACAACTTAAGAAAGCCTTCATCGACACTCATGTCCTCTGTATCTGAGTTCCGTTCTTCGTGGTTAGTATCGTTCCCCCTGAACTCGCCCATAATGTCGTCGATAACACTAGCCATCTCGTTAGTTGGAGGTACGTCATCTACAACCGGAGGCGGAATTCTACTTTCACCATGATAGACCCATGTAATATAAGATCGAAAGAAACCATTTATATGTATATGAGCTCTCATTAATGAAATTCTTGTGAACTTATTGTTCCCACATTTTCTACACGGGCATCTAATTTGACCTCTATCGTCGACGTGTGCTTTGGATCTCTCAACAAAAGATTCGAGTCCTTGTTGGAACTCAGGAGAATTACGGTTTTCAATAGTAGTCCATGTTTTATCGATAGACATTATGCAACTGAAACATAAGTTAGAGTTTAAGGTTTACTCTACGAGAATTAAAATTTCATGATTCGAAAAGCAAACTCGAAATGAGTTTAAAAATCAAACATGGATAAAGTATTTACACGGGTAGGCTTCTAAACCCACTTTTCGAATACCTTACCTCATATGTGAATGCACATTACTCGATTGCTTGTTTAAAAAAAATTCGGCAGCATTTCCCCTTAGCTCTCAAGTATATATAAAAGTATATATACCCGAGAAGCAAAGAGAAAATGGCAACTGAATCTTTCTTAAACAAACAATCATGTAATACACATTCACATCCTAAATGAGATAAGGTATTCAAAAAGCAGTCCCAAAACGGGGACAGCCCGAAATTAATTACTAAATCAATTTCGGACGGGCATGTATTCTAAGCTCAAACACACACCTAACACATTTCACTATTTTAAGAGTATATATTCTCATTTCTTATAGAAATAAACAATTCATATCACTAATAAAATAGTTACACATTAATACATACAAATACACACAAATATAAACATCAACTCATATTATATGTTATTATAAACTTTTATACAAATAATTACACAATAAATCTACAAACATATAATTGCATCTTAAAATAAATAACGATAATATAATTATACAAAAAAAAAACAAATATACTAAATTAACAAAATTTTAAATTATTTAAATAAACATACACCTAGTTTAACAAATACATCGTATTTTTTTACCTAAAACAATCACACACACATTAATAAACTAATAGACACTAAAATTATACAAAATAGACACCAAATATACACAATACAAGTACATTGCTTTCTATAAACTTTTATCATAAAAATTTTAGTAAATCTACATTATTTTACCATAAACATATACAAAATACACACACTAATATATAAAACACATATAAATACACACACTAATACACAAAATACATATAAATACACACACAATAATATACTAAATACATATAAAACGTTTATAAATACTTAAAAAAACACAATAATTCCAAAAATATTTTAACAAATTCTAAAAAAACCTAACTTTGATAAATCTAAAACTTTTATCCAAGAAAATAATTTAAACAAACCTACAAATAATTTTTACAATTCAATAAAAATAATAACCTAATTTTGATCAATCTAAAACTTTTATCCAAAAACAAATACACACAAATACATACATTAATATAATAAATACACAAAAGACAAACAAATACACATTTTAGCACTCAAAATACATAAATATACAAACACTAACACTAATACACAAAATACATACAAATTAAAAACACACACTAACACTCAAAATACATACAAATACACACTAATTTAATACATTACAAACAAAATACATACCTTGCACAGAGAGAGAGCCGGCGGCGAGAGAGAAAGCCGGCGGCGAGAGGCGGCGAGAGACGAGAGACCACCGGCGGCGAGAGAGCAAGAGAGATGAGATCTGAGACACCAAACACATCAATACCCACACATTACATATATTTATGTAAAAAATACACAAAACACAAAGAAAAACCCAAAAAATCGGTGCTTACCGGTTGGATACTCCTAAAATCGCAGAATGGAGAAGAAGAAGCGTAAAGGTGAAAGTGAAAGAGAGAGAGGTGGAAAAGGGAGAAAAGGGGGCGGCAAGTCAGGCGCCTTTTTTTTGGGTATTAGCGGCGACAGTATGTCGCTGCTAAAGGCTTTAGCGGCGACATGTGTCCGCGTATTTTGGGTGTCGCTGCTAAAGAGTTTGTCGCTGCTAAAGGTGTCGCCGCTATTGACCCTTTTTCTTGTAGTGTGTTGGGGCAAGTCGTCCTTCAACAACACCACCTCTCCCTTCACCTCAGTAATAGCATTAAGACATCTCTAACAATTGCATTCTAACAATTGCATTGATGCTAGAGCTAGAGAGTTGGATTTTCATCGTATTCATCTCCATTCTTGATACCCTCCTAAAATACCTCATGTATCTCCTGCTTCAACTAACAATCAAAATAAGGTCTAAAATCAAGTTTCTTTTTTGGAACCAAACTCATTCCAACCATATTGTTATTTGTTAATCATCTTCTTCCTTCTTTATGAAACTCCATTAATCGATATTAATGGTAAAATCTAGTGGTTTTGGACATAATCCGGATTTTTGATATAAATGTGTTAGAAATGAGTTTGGAAACTTATTTATAATGTATTTCCAACGTTTAATTTGGAATTTGGGAGTATTTGGATGATTTGTTATATTTAGCAAAATCATTGTTCTTGAGTATTTTAATGGAATTCTTGATTAATATGTGTGTTCAATGCAATTCTTCTTCATCCCACATGCATGCATGTGCTCATGTATGTGCTATGAGTATGTTTTTGTTTATGTGTTTTCATCACGTATCTGTGTTATGGCTATGTTGAATTGTACATTTGTTTTACATATATTCTCTTTTTTTATGTATATTTTTATGTCTCAATCAATAACATATCAATTTTATAACAAGGCATACAATGAAAAGTACAATATGTAAAACATACAAAACAATCAACGACGATAAAAACACTAAATATATACAAAACCTCAAATTAAAAATATGAACATATATATGAAACAGACACAAAAGTCTATTACCTCTTAAACGTTACAACGAGAGAGCTCTTTGACAACAAAGAGATACATAGGGAGAGAGAAAGAAAGAGTGAGAGAGGAATGAATAAAGAGAAAAAACACATTAGACTGTAACATTAAGACAAACATCCGATAGTAAGTTACCTAAAATGATCAATGTCTTGATTGAAGAAATAATGAAAGAAGCATATAAACATACAAACCAGCCAAACTAAACAATTCAGGTTAATGTATCAATTTTAACAAGTTTTTAAAATAATTCTGAAAAACAGTATTAAGTTATTCTAATACTAACATTTACCAGGTAAATGTTCCTGTTGCTAGGCTGTTCACAAGACCTGTTCACAAGCTATTCAGTGTTGCCTTCTTTCCTTATCTTCTTCCTTGTGCGTGTGTTATTTTAGGGTTATTTTTTTGCTTTCCTTCTTCCTTCGGCTACATCGAATCCTCATCACCACTGCTTTCCTCCAGGTCTCTACATGCCTTGCTTTGAGTTTCTTCTCCTGCAAACCCTAGACGACGGTATCTTCATAGTTCGGTTTCCTCAGTTTTTCTTCCCCTTACTTTGCGCTTCGTCTCCTGCAAACCCTAGCAGACGCCGACGATTTCTCTTCCCCCTCTTTGCGTTTCTTCTCCTGCTCCTCTGATCCACCGCATATGATGATTGACAAACTTTCTTCTTGCTGCCACAATTATGAACTGATGATGTTGATCTGCTTGGTTTCGACAATGTTCATCTGTGTATTTAATCGACGAACATACATTGTTATGCTCTTCTTTCCGCTTCCAATTGATTCCGTCAACATTCGCTGGCTATTTATTTTTTGTAATCGCATATAAGGTATATCCTCCTATTACTCATATTTAAGCAATATCCTTAAGGTATGATTGTAATTCCTTCAATTTAAGCAATCATTTATCACCCTTAATGGTATGCCTTGACATTACTCAGATCTGTAGTTTAGGAATGAACGTGATCCGACAAGTATCCTGTGTCAATAGAGTTAAAAACTTAAAATCACAAATTCAAGGTATATTCTTCAATAATGATTTCAGTTCATTTTTTTTTTGTTTAAAACCCACTAAATATTTGGTATTTTCAAATTTAAAGTGAGGGAGAAGCCTTTTACTATTTAATTAGTAAAGAAAACTAGGGAATCAAGGTATTGAAACATGTGTTAATGGGAAAGTTGCATAAAATACGTACATCTATATGTATCTATTATTGCAGTGAGAAGATAAAGGCAATTGGGTCCTGTCTATCCATGTAATTTCGACATCTTGACGCACCCTTCTTCACGTGTGACTACTGCTCTCTGCCCCTCGCCCTCTGCCACTGTAACACCCCAAAATTTGTAAAACAATTAAATAAGAGCTAATTATAATATTTGAGTTGCTAAATGAAATACTCGGTTATAATTGACTTAAATTCGAATTTAAAGTATTATAGTTTGGTTGGTTGGAAATTAAATTGAAAGATTTATTGATTAGGGGGATTATATGTGTATGTGAAATAGTAGAGGGGGCATTTTGGCCAAGTGGCCAAACTTGGCCCTTTCCCCTTTATGTTGGCCGTCCAACATTCAACACACACATACACATTTTATTTGTTGGAAATTTTGGAGAAAAGAGAGAAAAGGGAATTAGGGTTCTTGCTTGGGTGAACAAGGGTTCAAGGTTGAAGATCATTCTTTGATATTTGGTACCATCTTTGAAGGTATATCACACTCCCTTTCATTTTCCCTTCATTTTCTTGGTGGTTCCTCATTTTGAGAGAACATAACCCTAAGTGGGTTTTCATGATTGGGTTAGTATATGACCCTAAAATTTTGAATGGAGTAATATTTATGGGTTATTGAGTCATTTGAATCATATTTATGTAAATGGTTGGGTGAGTTAGTGTCATGGAATGAAAACCCTAGTTGGAGCTCCTTTTTGAGCTTCAATGGTGGATGGAAATGGGTTTACGTGTTTTGTACATTTCATATGTTAAATTATGGGTCAAATGTGTTTGTTGAGGCCTTGAAGTTGAAGGGAAGTTAGTATGAACTCATTTGGGGTTTTGAAGACTCAATTGTGTATTGGTCATTTAAGGACTCGGTTTGAGTCCATATGAATTCCATGGAATCATGGAATGAGTTGTAATGGTGCCAATAGGTCTAGAAAGTGTTTCTTTATGATAATAAAGGGTTTTCATATGTTGGGTAACTCAAATCACGAGCAAGAACTCAATTTGGCGTTTTAGGCCCAAACCGCACGCCAAGTGTTCGGTGAAATGCCACAAGGAGTTCCAAAACATTTTGGGGTTGAGTTTTAATGTCTAAATGTGAGTTGAATGTCTAATCATGGCCCATGTATAGTTAATAATGCTATGGAATTGGTTAGAATTGGATTCGAGCTCAAATGGAGCTCGGTGTTGCCGGTTGGAGTTTTCGGTCGTTTTCGGACTCGTTCGGAGTCCGTATGAGCTCCTCGGAATCATGAAATGTTATGAAATGATTTTATTATGTTTAGAGGGGTTTGAATGACCTTAATATGTTGGTTATGTGGGTTGTCAAATCCATTTCAAGTGTTAGAAGCATTTATGGGAGTTTTGGGTAGGTTTGGTGCATTTAAGGGATTTAATGTGCAGTCAGAGGGTGGGCAGGCCCTTGGTCGCGGCGCTACCCCCCCCTGGGTCGCGCCATGACCACCCTACTGCCTCCAAATTTCATTTTCCAAGGTTGGGGGTCGATGCTCGGGTCCGGTATGTTCAATGCACGTCTAAATTAAGTGTTTAAAGGGTTTGAATGTCTTTAAACCATTCCAGAACTCCTAGGGCCTCTATTGGACTTAGTGCCTTCGGTTTGGTGTCCCACCATCTTTAGACCTTTATTAGGGTCTTATATTGTGTTCGGGAACTCATGTGCTCGCGTGATGAATGCTTATAGGCGAATCGAATCGAAAAAGGCTTGGTTGCGAGTCTTAGCCATTCTCGGGACTACTGTGATTATTTTGGAAGGCCTTGGGAACCTTGTTAACCAATCACTGTGAGTTCTAGCATTAGATTTTCATAAAGTCATATACGATGTACTTGTTGCTTTATATTTGATCATTCGATGTTGATTCATACTGTGGCACTATATGATTGTTGTTTATTCATCCATTTCATCGATGCATGACCTATTTGTATTCTCGAGGCATCTTGGACCTCATTCGCTGATTATACCCTTCGTTTGGACTCACCTGGATATCCATGGATCATTCCTGGCCTTTCGAGGTCGGATGCCGACGTACTTGCATTGTCGGAAGTCCCGTACTTGCTAGGGACAGTCCCGTACTTGCTAGGGACAGCCTCGTACTTGCTAGAGGCATCACCACACCCGTATTTGCTAGGGAACCCCGAATTATGAAGGGGCATGTGGTATTGATCACTCATCTTGTGCACTTGGCTTATGTCGTTTGGAATCATCATGTTGATCATTGTTGCATCTATTTACCTTGTGTTATATCTAATCTAGTAATTCACTCAACTTTATGTTGACCCTCTTAGATGTTAATCTTTCAGGCTCTGTCAAGGGCAAGGGTACGGCCGGTCCGTCTTGCTAGGTTCGGTTGGAGATAGCTTGAAGCACTCCACTTTTTGGTATAGTTTTGGATGGCTCGGGTTTGGGGAATAGTGGACTCCCGTTTTGACTTTCATGCGATTGGATGTACCTAACTAATCTTGTGGCATGTAATTAACGATAGATCCTAGCCCGGTATACTTTAATCCGTGAATTATCACACTTTGCTCATTATGAGAAGCAAAGTGGGGTGATTCATGTTGATAACTCTGATTAATGAAAAATTTAAATTTGACGCAAATTCCGCAATGCATTATATATCAATTATTGTATAAATGTGTGTGAAATACTCTATCTAGTTGTGAGGGTGTTTCAATTTGGTATCAGAGACTGTGTTCATCGACTGAGTATAGTCGACGATACTCAACGCTGAACGGAGTTTCAGATGCTACCATTGTCCCACCTGGGCGACAATAGTAAAACAGTGGCAAAAACTTACTTGGCCTAGGTTGGGAAAATAAAGGGTAGACATTAAGTTTGTATTGTGTTAGTATGCGAATACTCATATATATAAACAACTAAATGATCGATATATAAATTTGCTTATTTCAGTTCAATGTCGGACAACGCATCCAATCGAAATGTTAGTCCGGTAATTGTGCCGGTCCCCTCCGATGGGTCCGAGTATGAGACGAGTTATCGTTCTGAAGAGGGTTCGAGGGATGACAGAGTCCTTCAAATGGTGGCGGAAATGTTGAATCAAACCGCCAACAAAATGAGATGATGCAAGCCCAGATGACGGCATTTCAGGAAGCCTGGGGCAAGCGAGCCAATGACGACCGTAAGTCCACTGGAAACGATGGTGAGGGTGGAAGCAAGGTCGGTGGCGACCATACTGAGGGAGATGAGGACAAGAAGAGGAAGGACAAGGCTAAGAAAGACAAGTCTTCGTCAAGAAGGGGATGTCTTTCAAAAATTTCATTGGGTGCCGACCCCGCGAATTCAATGGCCGAGCTACCGCAGCAGAATCTCTTGACTGGTTGAAAGAGATCGAGAAGCTATTTCGTGTGACGGAAGTAAGGGCTGATAAGATGGTCCAATACGGTGCTGCCCTTCTAGTTGGCCCAGCTCTAACATGGTGGGACTCTGAAGTCGCCATTCTGGGTCAAGATATGGTGGGAACTATGTCATGGGAGCAGTTCAGGCTCCGATTTGAAAAGCATTTCTGTCCTACTGTCTCTATCCAAAAGATAAAGCGCGAATTTCTCTCTTTCCGGCAGGGAGATTTGAGTGTGGATGAATACCTCTTGGAGTTTAACTCCAAGGCACAGTTTGTGGGTGCCTTGGTGGCTGACGAGGAGCAAAAGACGGAGTACTTCATTGAGGGGCTTCGTAGAGAAATTCGAGAGTTTGTGACAATTCGAGAGATTACTTCGTTTGCAAAGGCGGTGGAGTGTGCCCGCCGAAGGGAGTATGAAATTTCTAGGGACGACTTTGATGTCCCTGTGCCTAAAAAGGCAAAATCCGAGACCCCTCAGGAATCGGCGAAACCACCCCGATCTTCTTATCCTGGTATCAAGGGTGCGAACCCCCAATCGCAATCTTTCTCGAAGCAGAAATCTCATTCTCAAGGAAAATCAAAGCGGCAGTGGTCAAATTCTGCCAAGTCATGTGGGAAGTGTGGGAAATCCCACAAGGGTGAGTGCCTCCAAAAGAACCTTGTGTGCCATAATTGTGGGGAGGCGGGTCACGCCCGACCATGGTGTCCGAAGTTGGCGGACACGTGTTTTGAATGTGGCAAGACGGGACATAAATCGTGGGGTTGTCCAAATCGTCAAGCTACACCGGTGGAGAGTAAAGCTTCGGCTGCTAAGCCAATGATGGGTGGCGGTTCCTCCCAATCAAAGGGGAATGCGCCGAAGGCTCATGCAAGAGTATTCCAGATTTCTGCCGCCGAAGCCCAAGACGTGCCGGATGTTGTAACTGGTACATTTCTTCTCGACTCCTTACCTGCTATTGTGTTATTTGATTCGGGTGCAAATGTATCTTTTGTTTCTAAATCATTTGCCCGAAAGTTGAATAAATTGCCCTCGTTGATGAATTTCCCTTTATCCATCGATGTCGCTAGCGGCAAATCAATTGTAGCTACCCAAATTTATTATGATTGTGTGCTTTCGTTAGATGGGTATCATTTCTCTATAGACCTTGTAGCCATCGATGTAAAGGAATTTGATATTATAGTGGGTATGGATTGGTTGGCTACCAACCGTGCCAGTATTGTTTGTGCCAAAAGAGTTGTCCATTTGGTGACTCCGGACGGCAATGAGCTTTTCGTCTATGGCGATAAGCGAAAGAGAGATATTGCAATCATCTCTGTGGCTAAAGCCCGTAGGAGTATCAGTAAGGGATGTAAAAATTTATTGGCGTATGTGTCGAATGTCAAGAAGGATGAGAGGAATTTAATGGATGTGCCGGTCGTAAATGAGTATCCGGATGTTTTCCCGGATGACTTGCCAGGTTTGCCTCCCGATAGATCGATTGAATTTCGGATAGACTTAGTGCCTGGAGCCGCGCCCATTGCACGCGCTCCATATCGTTTAGCACCTTCGGAGATGAAGGAGATGATGGCGCAATTGCAAGAGTTGTTGGATAAAGGCTTTATCCGACCGAGCACCTCGCCATGGGGTGCACCGGTTTTGTTTGTGCGAAAGAAAGATGGATCGTTGAGGATGTGTATTGATTACAGAGAGTTAAATAAGGTGACCGTTAAGAATAAATACCCTTTGCCTCGCATTGATGACCTGTTTGACCAATTGCAAGGGGCATCTTATTTCTCAAAGATCGACCTCCGATCGGGTTACCATCAGTTGAAGGTGCAAGAGGATGATGTGCCAAAAACCGCCTTCCGAACTCGCTATGGTCACTATGAGTTCTTGGTGATGCCGTTTGGGCTCACCAATGCGCCTACCGCCTTTATGGATCTGGTGAATCGCGTATGCCGCCCTATGCTCGACAAGTCCGTTATCGTCTTTATTGACGACATTTTGATTTATTCTAAGTCAGAAGCTGATCATGCCATTCACCTTCGTGAATTATTAGAACTCCTTCGCAAGGAGCAGCTATTCGCCAAGTTTTCCAAGTGTGAATTTTGGTTGCGGCAGGTATAAAAATTCTAAGCTTTAGCTATAATACCATTTTATTATAGTGTAAAAGTTGAATTTCATTGCTTAACACCTTGAGTTGTGACTCAATCAGGTGCAATTTTTGGGGCATGTTATTTCTTGTGAGGGTGTTTCTGTCGATCCCTCCAAGATTGAAGCCATAGAGAATTGGCAAGCACCTAGGAATGCCTCGAAGATTCGAAGTTTTCTGGGGTTAGCTGGGTATTATCGTCGGTTTATCCAAGACTTTTCTAAAATCGCGGTCCCACTTACATCTTTGACGTGTAAAAACGCAAAGTTTGTGTGGAAGGAGCCGCAAGAAGAGGCGTTCTTAACCTTGAAAGCTCGCCTAACTAAGGCCCCTGTGCTAGCATTGCCTGATGGAAATGAAGATTTCGCCGTGTATAGTGACGCTTCTATTAATGGGTTGGGTTGTGTGCTAATGCAAAGAGGAAAAGTGATAGCATATGCATCAAGGCAGTTGAAAGACTATGAGAAGAGTCGTCCGACTCACGATCTCGAGCTCGATGCTGTCACGTTTGCACTAAAAATCTGGCGTCATTACTTATATGGCACTCGGTGTCAGCTCTTTACGGATCATAAAAGTTTGAAGCACCTCTTTGATCAAAAGGAGCTAAATATGCGGCAGCGGCGGGCTATGGAGTTGATAAAAGATTATGATTGTGAGATTCTTTATCACCCGGGAAAGGCTAATGTTGTAGCCGATGCTTTGAGCCGAAAGCGTTACCCGGAAGCTGCTTGCTATGCGCTCACTCATGTAGTGGTAACTTCTACCATTATTGACGATATTCGGAAGTGGCAAGAAGAAGCTATCAAAGAAGAAAATGTAAAAGCCGAGAGAATGGTCGGCCAATTAGCATTATTGACAGAAGGGAGCAATGGTTTGAAACTGTTTAAGGACCGTATTTGGGTACCGAAGCTTGGTGGCGTTCGTGGTGTGATTCTTGAAGAGGCTCACAATTCGAAATTCTCAATCCATCCAGGAAGTGCAAAGATGTATCAAGACCTAAAGATGGAATATTGGTGGCCCGGAATGAAAAGAGACGTGGGAAACCATGTGGAGCGGTGCTTGACGTGTTTGCAAGTTAAGGCGGAACATCAAAAACCATCCGGTAATATGCAACCGCTTGAGATACCGGAATGGAAATGGGATCACATTACGATGGATTTTGTTGTGAAGCTACCGAAGACCCAGCGTCAGCATGATGCAATTTGGGTTATTGTTGATCGGTTGACAAAATCTGCGCATTTTCTTCCTATCCGAGAGAATTATCCGTTAGAGCGTCTAGCCAAGATGTATATTGATGAGATTATCGTGCGTCATGGAATCCCAAAGTCCATTGTCTCTGATCGTGATTCGCGATTCACTTCGCGGTTTTGGCAAAGTATGCAAGAGCAGTTAGGGACTCGTGTAAATTTGAGTACTGCCTTCCGTCCTCAGACCGACGGCCAAACGGAGCGAACCAATCAAACCATGGAAGACATGCTCCGAGCATGTGTGATCGAATTGGGAGGAAATTGGGATGCACATTTACCCCTCGTAGAGTTTGCTTATAACAACAGTTATCACTCTTCGATAAAGATGGCACCTTATGAGTCGTTGTATGGTCGCAAGTGTAGAACACCAACTTGTTGGCGCGAAGCGGGTGAGAAGCCGTTGGCGGGACCAGAGTTACTTCAAGAAACAAATGAAAAGATCCAAATAATCCGGGAGCGAATTAAAGCCGCTCAAGATCGTCAGAAGTCTTATTCGGATAAGCGCCACAAGAATGTGGAGTTCAGCGTCGGAGATGCTGTAATGTTGAAAGTATCTCCGTGGAAGGGTGTTATGAGATTTGGAAAGCGTGGAAAGTTGAGTCCGCGATATGTTGGACCTTTTAAGGTCGTTGAACGGATTGGTGCCCAAGCTTATAAATTGGATTTGCCGGAGGAGCTTGCGGGTATCCATGATACCTTTCATGTGAGTTATCTGAAGAGGAGTCCGATAAATCCTGATGTGAATATTCCGTTGAGCGATGTGCACATAAATGAGAAGCTTCGGTATATTGAAGAGCCGGAAGCCATCTTGAGCGAGAAATCTACCAATTTGAGAAACAAAGAGATTGAAATGGTGTTAGTTCGTTGGAAACATCATCGTGGAGCCATGTTGACATGGGAGACGAAGGCCGAGATGAAGGCCAAATATCCGACGTTATTTGAGTCGAATTGATTCCGTGGTCGGAATCCTTTTAAGTGGGGAGGAGTTGTAACACCCCAAAATTTGTAAAACAATTAAATAAGAGCTAATTATAATATTTGAGTTGCTAAATGAAATACTCGGTTATAATTGACTTAAATTCGAATTTAAAGTATTATAGTTTGGTTGGTTGGAAATTAAATTGAAAGATTTATTGATTAGGGGGATTATATGTGTATGTGAAATAGTAGAGGGGGCATTTTGGCCAAGTGGCCAAACTTGGCCCTTTCCCCTTTATGTTGGCCGTCCAACATTCAACACACACATACACATTTTATTTGTTGGAAATTTTGGAGAAAAGAGAGAAAAGGGAATTAGGGTTCTTGCTTGGGTGAACAAGGGTTCAAGGTTGAAGATCATTCTTTGATATTTGGTACCATCTTTGAAGGTATATCACACTCCCTTTCATTTTCCCTTCATTTTCTTGGTGGTTCCTCATTTTGAGAGAACATAACCCTAAGTGGGTTTTCATGATTGGGTTAGTATATGACCCTAAAATTTTGAATGGAGTAATATTTATGGGTTATTGAGTCATTTGAATCATATTTATGTAAATGGTTGGGTGAGTTAGTGTCATGGAATGAAAACCCTAGTTGGAGCTCCTTTTTGAGCTTCAATGGTGGATGGAAATGGGTTTACGTGTTTTGTACATTTCATATGTTAAATTATGGGTCAAATGTGTTTGTTGAGGCCTTGAAGTTGAAGGGAAGTTAGTATGAACTCATTTGGGGTTTTGAAGACTCAATTGTGTATTGGTCATTTAAGGACTCGGTTTGAGTCCATATGAATTCCATGGAATCATGGAATGAGTTGTAATGGTGCCAATAGGTCTAGAAAGTGTTTCTTTATGATAATAAAGGGTTTTCATATGTTGGGTAACTCAAATCACGAGCAAGAACTCAATTTGGCGTTTTAGGCCCAAACCGCACGCCAAGTGTTCGGTGAAATGCCACAAGGAGTTCCAAAACATTTTGGGGTTGAGTTTTAATGTCTAAATGTGAGTTGAATGTCTAATCATGGCCCATGTATAGTTAATAATGCTATGGAATTGGTTAGAATTGGATTCGAGCTCAAATGGAGCTCGGTGTTGCCGGTTGGAGTTTTCGGTCGTTTTCGGACTCGTTCGGAGTCCGTATGAGCTCCTCGGAATCATGAAATGTTATGAAATGATTTTATTATGTTTAGAGGGGTTTGAATGACCTTAATATGTTGGTTATGTGGGTTGTCAAATCCATTTCAAGTGTTAGAAGCATTTATGGGAGTTTTGGGTAGGTTTGGTGCATTTAAGGGATTTAATGTGCAGTCAGAGGGTGGGCAGGCCCTTGGTCGCGGCGCTACCCCCCCCCCTGGGTCGCGCCATGACCACCCTACTGCCTCCAAATTTCATTTTCCAAGGTTGGGGGTCGATGCTCGGGTCCGGTATGTTCAATGCACGTCTAAATTAAGTGTTTAAAGGGTTTGAATGTCTTTAAACCATTCCAGAACTCCTAGGGCCTCTATTGGACTTAGTGCCTTCGGTTTGGTGTCCCACCATCTTTAGACCTTTATTAGGGTCTTATATTGTGTTCGGGAACTCATGTGCTCGCGTGATGAATGCTTATAGGCGAATCGAATCGAAAAAGGCTTGGTTGCGAGTCTTAGCCATTCTCAGGACTACTGTGATTATTTTGGAAGGCCTTGGGAACCTTGTTAACCAATCACTGTGAGTTCTAGCATTAGATTTTCATAAAGTCATATACGATGTACTTGTTGCTTTATATTTGATCATTCGATGTTGATTCATACTGTGGCACTATATGATTGTTGTTTATTCATCCATTTCATCGATGCATGACCTATTTGTATTCTCGAGGCATCTTGGACCTCATTCGCTGATTATACCCTTCGTTTGGACTCACCTGGATATCCATGGATCATTCCTGGCCTTTCGAGGTCGGATGCCGACGTACTTGCATTGTCGGAAGTCCCGTACTTGCTAGGGACAGTCCCGTACTTGCTAGGGACAGCCTCGTACTTGCTAGAGGCATCACCACACCCGTATTTGCTAGGGAACCCCGAATTATGAAGGGGCATGTGGTATTGATCACTCATCTTGTGCACTTGGCTTATGTCGTTTGGAATCATCATGTTGATCATTGTTGCATCTATATACCTTGTGTTATATCTAATCTAGTAATTCACTCAACTTTATGTTGACCCTCTTAGATGTTAATCTTTCAGGCTCTGTCAAGGGCAAGGGTACGGCCGGTCCGTCTTGCTAGGTTCGGTTGGAGATAGCTTGAAGCACTCCACTTTTTGGTATAGTTTTGGATGGCTCGGGTTTGGGGAATAGTGGACTCCCGTTTTGACTTTCATGCGATTGGATGTACCTAACTAATCTTGTGGCATGTAATTAACGATAGATCCTAGCCCGGTATACTTTAATCCGTGAATTATCACACTTTGCTCATTATGAGAAGCAAAGTGGGGTGATTCACGTTGATAACTCTGATTAATGAAAAATTTAAATTTGACGCAAATTCCGCAATGCATTATATATCAATTATTGTATAAATGTGTGTGAAATACTCTATCTAGTTGTGAGGGTGTTTCAGCCACCAAAGTTCTCTCTTGTCCACGTCTGCGTCTATGGTCGTTGCTGCCATAGCTCTATCATACTACCTCCCTACCGAATTATATTTATTTAAAAGTTTAGTTTTATGTCCTTGTAATACACCGCTATAGACTTTCAGTCACATAAAGTGTTGATTTGCAGTGAAGAATACAGGGTACAAGCAAAGGCATATACAATTATACACGCCCACAACCTGTTTGATGCTTTGTCTCTCTAATTTCTAACACACTAAACTTTAAGATGTTACATGATTGTATAACACAATCATCAATCAACCCTTGTCATGATACTAAATGATAGCCGATAAAGATTTTGGTTGATTATATATTGGTTGAGATTTTACGTCCTAAATTAATCTTAGAACTTACAATATTTTTTGTTGATGCTGATTTTATTAGGGTTTCTATGAAGCTGTAAAAGGAGGCTGATTGGTTAGCATTTGTTGATTATTGTTGGTAAGGATTTTCATCATATGCTTGCTCTTTTATTTTCTTTTAGACTATACATATGAAACAATTAAATTGTTGAAGACTGTTTTGTAGCATGAAATATCAATAATTTATTTGTTCAAGTTTTCGAAAACGTTGATCATGCTTATTTCAAATGTGCGATGGACCCTTCCCATCATGGATTCTTCACAAGTGGTTCATTAGGATATTTTTATGCACAATCCTACCCAGACAATGATCCCAAATGTTATATATTAGTTATAACAATCTCTATATTTATGTATTTAACTATAAACTGATATTTTAAAAAATAAATATGTATTGTTCTCTGGTGAGTTTTTGCATTAATCTATTTCATTACATAATATATGTTGTTTCCTACACCTCCAAGTTGTGGTTGATCTTTCTTGGCCTCACTACATGAATGCTTTATTACTTTTATCAATATCAAAAGGTTGGAAATGAACTCATTGTTGACCAGGATAAATTTCATAAGCATCAATTTATAAATGTTTTAGTGGCAACAGGCAAATGAGTGCATTGATTTGACTTCAGAAGCAGATGTTGTAGGTCTCAAGTCAGGCCTTGTGGACTTCGTTCTCAAGCATGAGAATAAAAAAGAAAGTGCATGTCTTCCTTTGCTTTCCAACTAGGTAAGTTCTCCACGGACAAGATCAAGCATTAAATTAAGAATATGATGTAAAGGGTTATGGATCCTTAGTGAAAAGTTATTTAGAGTATCATGCTTTGTTCTATGTTTTATTTAGAAATATTACCCTTAACTAAATTATAAGAAACTAAATGTTTTAAAATTCGATTCGTGTCTTGCAGCTCTTGCTGAAAGGAACAACCCGATGAGGAAGTAGACCCAAACCCGGTAAATCGTTTAAATTTCTGATTTATGAACCTTTATTATATAAATTTTCTTTTAGGCTGCAAGATTTTATTATAAAATTATGATGATGAAATTATTGATGGCAACAAGAAACAAAAAAAAAATGTCATCCAAGATGCATGAGTTGGGCATTTGGGATGGATTCAATTTTGAATCCTATTTACTTTTGTAATAGTAGCCACAAATTTTGTTTTCTTAATATTAATTTTGTTGGGAATTCGTATGGTTTTTCGTAAAACGTAAACATTAATCATATTAACGCACAACGGAAGCTTTTAAAAATTACGAATTCCGTACACGGATCATCAAGTATACATAAGACAAGTAAACGAGAAAGCAACAAAAAATTCGTACCTTTGTATTCTATGACAAGAATACACAAATGAGAAGCTTTCGGTATCCACCGGTGATGACACGGTCGAACGGCGCCAAGTATGCAATCAAACACACGAGGAACGGGAAAAACAAAACACACATGAATGCGTGTATTGCTTCTGCGGCGGAGAACTCAAAAAAAAACCACCTAACCCCACTTTTGGGTTGTGCCTTTTTTCACCAAAACCTACGCCCCCTTTTAGAGTATATATCCACATATATTTTGGATGTGGTTCACCAACTTTTTTTGAGTTTTATCCGGCCGCATTTTATATATATATATTAATTATATTTGAGTTTTAATTTAATTTAAAACTCTAATAATATAATATATATATATATATATATATATATATATATATATATATATATATATCTTAATAATTATCTTTATTATTTAAACCATATATAATTATCTCTATAATCATATATCCATTAAATATTATTTATCTTTTATATATTATCTAATAATATATAAATGACTAGATAATTATTTATAATTATCTCTATTTATTTGTTTGTAATTATCCATCCAATTATCAAAATAACAGATGATAATTATAATTCAAATAAATCAATCTTTTATTTAATATCCAATAATAAATAAAAGACTAGATAATTATTTATTTAATTATCATCCAATGACAATTAAATCACTTACAATATCTTATATTGTACTTTTAGTCCCCGTACTTTGAGATATAATTAATCACACATTAATTTAATCTCAATGATCATTTCGTGTCATAAACAATATCCAATATTATTTATTCAATAGTTTAATTGCATCTGCTCAGTTGTGCTCATCGGTGTGACCCTCAAGTGTTTTATGAAATCAGCCATGATGCAGTAGTAATGTCATCTTTACACACCATACACTAACAAATTTTATCTTTGCACTCTTTTTATTGAATTATTCGAACAAACAATATATATATTTAAAGCAAAACATAATTAGTTGTTTGCTAAATTTTGAAGTTCTTGAAAACTTATAATAGACTGGGAGTAACAAATTTTCTGTTGGACTATTTTTAGGAAATTATTTTCTCATTTTTTTTAACTAACTCTTGTTTGTGTTTGGATCTATATACATATGAAAAGGAATATTGAAAATACTTATTTGAAAATATTTCTCAAAAACTTACATTATTGACTTATAATTGTACCCAAATCCTGTTTTAGGAATTGTGCAATAATGAAGCTATGACTTCTACTTATTGTTGATGCTTCAAGACTTAAATTGTAAATATTAACCCTTTTTGAATTCATGTTTTTATGATTTTTTAAATTTCTGTCTTTAAAAAATTTGTTAGGCGTTAATTTATTGTCTTAGTTTCATCTACTTATTGTTGATGCTTCAAGACTTAAATTGTAAGTTAAATCTTAACCCTTTTTGAATTCATGTTTTTATGATTTTTTAAATTTCTGTTTTTCCAAAATTTGTTAGGCGTTAATTTATTGTCTTACTTTCAGCACTAAAATGCAAAGTCAATACATCGTAAATCGCAATTATTGTCGTATTCTTAAGCATTGTACATACCGTATTAGTTTGATTGATGAATGATGAGTGCGTAAATCTGCTTCTCAGTGCAAGTAAACCTGCATGTCATCATCGATCGTTGACTAGAAAAAGAATCTAGAAACAAGCCGAGAACCACTGTGTTTTCTTACATTTCCTACTTGCATGCAATCTTAGCCATGGATGCCTAACAAGCCTTGCTAGACGAGCTCAGCGTGTTCAGGTTCCTTTTTTATTCATTCTACTTTTTCATGTTTTTACATAATCCTGTCAATCCTTTCTTTATGTATGTGGTTTATTTCGTATGAGGACTAGAAAATGACATGTCCTTTTAATGTGAAAAATGATGTGGTTATGCAATTAGTTCCAATACTAGAAGAAGTTGCTAGTGATTGCTGACAACAAGAGAGAGAAAAGTGAGTGCTAATGGATGTTATCAATGTGTTGATGCTGCTATGCAGCTTGATTAAATTATTTATGTGACTATGTGTTTGAGCTAATCTCAACCTTATGAGCATAGTGATGTGCAATGGAGGATTGTGGATACAAAAATAGTTTAGTGAATGGTTAGTGGTCATTGTATTGAAAGTAACGGTTGTATTACGTGGGGAATGCACATTCTATATTATAAATAAAGCGTTGATGGCTTTATCCTAAATGTTTAATAAAGGACTCGAATGTTACAATAGTCAAAACTAGACTTGAAATTCAAAAACAAATTGTATGCTGATTAAATTGGTAATTACAAAATAGTCTGCAAACGTTTGTTAGTTTAGCATTTTTAACATTAATATTTAAATTTATCACAATTTGTAAGTCAACTATTAAGTTACTTTGTGTCTAGGTTTTGTGAAGAGTCTTGCATGATCTGGTGGTTAGAGTTTAGGAGAAGAATCTTATTGGATAATATTTACCAGGTAATGTCTCCCTAGTCATAAGCACAGTGACCGTCCCTGTTCATAGGCACAGTGACCGTATTCTTACAACCTATGCGACATGTTAAAATCC
Source organism: Centrapalus pauciflorus (assembly GCA_020465985.1). Classification (NCBI taxonomy): domain Eukaryota; kingdom Viridiplantae; phylum Streptophyta; class Magnoliopsida; order Asterales; family Asteraceae; genus Centrapalus; species Centrapalus pauciflorus. Next base: position 178,187 of record JAANYP010002288.1, read on the forward strand.
ATTTCTTCATGTTGCTGTGATTTGAAGCTATTGAGGGGGCATACATGAAATTGCTGGCCAGTGTCACCAAAACTGCTAATTATTAGATGTTGGTGACTCCCAACAGTTAACAGATACTATCAACTTATCAAATGCTACGAATCAGCGTTGCGCTGCACTGGTTCAGTCATTAAAATCTGTAGCATTTATCAACACGTACCTAATATGATCATTTGTGTTTATATTCATGTAGACTATAATCAAAAGTGAGAAAGAAAACATTGGAGGTTGTTGTCAAGGAGCCAATGGTTTCTCATGCTGCAAAGATAAAAGTTCAAAACTAAATGTGATAGTTAATTTATAATCTTCACGTGCTTTTCAAATGTTCATTATTATTTTATTTTGATGTTATGCTTGATTGTTGATTGTATGCTACAATTAACAATCGGCTAAACATTTATGGTAGATGAATTATGTACTTTAATTGAATTTTCAGATTGAGTGGTAGTTTTAGTTTAAATCTGGTAGTTAATTCATGAATTTATTAAGATACAGCTTGAAGTTTATCTCTCTAAACTATAATAATTTACAAATTCAGATAGAGGCAAAGAGAAACCCTATGGCTGATGCATTGAAAAACATGATGGCTATGGGTGGATTGGTTACTTGCAGTTGTTGATGGTACATGTTTGTTTCAAACACTTTATACTATCTCTTATATCATTAGATTCTTATCGATAACTGTTCTTAAGAGGTTTCTTCGATGCTAATTGGTGCGCAAGTATTAAAATTTTGTTGATTATTCTTTTCTTTCGATGATATTACTTTGAATCTTGAATATGAGTGATATTAAGTTGTAGAATGCATAAAGTATGAAAAAAATGAAAAAATCATGTAACACCCCAAAATTTGCAAAGCCATTGAATATTATTTAGTATGTCATAAAATGGTTTAACGTTGTGTTTTAACCCAGTTAGCATAATTATGTCAATTTCATCTATTTGAGTATTGGATTAATTAATTGTTGCATTAGATAGCATTATAGCTTATTTGCAAATAAGAAATGAAGTGGGAGGGGGTATTGTGCCAAATTGTGAGAGTGGAAGGGGGGGATTGGCCAAAGGCCAAAAAGGCCACCCCTTTTCTTTCCTTTTGGCCGTCCAACACCAAGCACACACACACAAATTCATTTTTTTGTTCTTGGGAGAAAAAGAAGAGAGAAAAGGGAGAGTGTGCTAGGGTTTGGTTGGAGTGAGTAATCTTTGCAAGATTGAATGATCAACTTTGGATCTTTAATCTCCATTGAAGGTATATCTATCTTTCATTCCTCTCCTTTTCCCTTATCTTCTCCATCTCATCTATTTTGAAGGAAGGAACCCAAATGGGTTTAGGTTGAGTTGTTTAGTAAATGCTCTAATTTTTAATATGTTGTTATGTGATCATAATAGAGTCAAAATATGTAACTACATTGGTAGTTCGTGTTAGTTTCGAATAAAATCCATTATGGAACTCATTTAGGGCTCAAATTGATAAATGAATGAAATGTGGTGTTTTAATGTTTTTGGAGCTTGGAATTAGTTCAAATATGTTTATAAATGATTTATTTATCATTTGGGAGTAGTGGAAATTGATAGAACTCAAATCGGGGTTTGAGTCAAAACCGCACACCAAGTGTTCGCTGAAATGCCCCCAACGAGTTCACAATTGTGTTGGGATAGAATTTTAATGAGTAATCATAATGGAATGCTTAAATATAGTTTAAATGTATTAAATAGTGTTATAGTATTGGTTAGAAGTGAGTCCAAGCTCATTTGGAGCTCGGTGTTGCCGGTTGGAGTTTTCGGTCGTTCCGGGACTCGTTTGGGGCCCGTATGAACTCCAACGAATCATGGAATGTTAAATCATGATGTCATTATGTTTAGAAGTGTTTAAAAGACCTTATTATGCTAGTCATATGGTTGGCAAAGTCTCGTTCAAGTGTCGGATGCATTTATGAGAGTTGGGTGTGAATTTTGAGCATTTATGACATTTCAGGTGCAGAGGGGGGCCAACAGGCTGTTGGTCGCGGCGCTACCCCCCTGGGTCGCACCATGACCACCCTACTGCCCCTGGAATGTGTTTTGGTCGGTCGGGGGGTCGGTGCTCGGGTCTTATGCGTCCAATACACTTCTAAATTAAGTGTTTAAAGGGTTTGAAGGCTTTGGATCCATTCCGGACCTTGTGAGGCCTCATGTGGACTTTATACTTTCGGTTTGATGTCCCATTATAGTTAGGCCACTCATCGAGTCGGTTATTGTGTTCGGGGGCTTACGGGTTCGCGTTATGAATGCTTTAGGTGATTCGAGCCGAAAGGAGTTTGCTTGCAAGCATTAGCTATTCTCCGGGCTATTGTGACTTTATTGGAAGGGCTTGAAAGTCTTGTAAACCAATCACTGTGAGTTCTAGCATTAGTGTTACATTATATGTTTTGATTATTGTTGGTTCCCCTGTCGAATATAATGTTGTACCCACCGTTGACATTTGATATAAATTGCTTGTTGCTTTAACACTTATATGTTGACGTGTCGGACATATGAAAGGTACTTAGAATCTCATTATTGGTGTATATCTTTCCTTGACCTCGCCTGGATATCCATGGAAACGTTCGGCTAGCTCTAAGCCTAAATTGAGCCATACGTTGGACTAGCTCTAAGTCTCAATTGAGCAAAATGTTGGGCTAACTCTAAGCCTAAATTGAGCAATTATGTTGGGCTAGCTCTAAGCCTAAATTGAGCATCAGATCATGTTGATTATATAATACATTAGTTGACTATCGTTGTATGCATGCATATTGTGTTCCTTACTAATCTAGCATCTCACTCAACTTTGTTGACCCTCGTTAGTTGTTAACCTTTCAGGTAAGGGGAAAGGTCACGCTTGATTCGTGATAGTAGGATTGGAGCTCGGCTAGCAGCTCGTATTTTGGTATAGCTTCGATGATGCTTGGGGTTGGGGATTTAGTGGACTCCCATTTTGTATATGCCGGCGTATGGCCTTGGCTTGAACATTTGATTTGTATTTTGATTGATAGGCATTAAAACCCCAAACATTTGATCCATGATTTACCACACTTTGCTCTTAGATAGGAGACAAAGTGGGGTGAATCATGTTGATGGGTTTGTATATGGAAAAATTTAAATTTGACCGTAATTCCGCAAGTATTTGTTGATAATTATTGTTAATCGTTCGTGAAACATCTATTTTAGTTGGAGGGTGTTTCAATTTGGTATCAGAGACTGTGTTCAATGACTGAGTGTAGTCGACGACACTCACCACTGAACGCGGGTTCGGATGCTAGCATTGGCCCACCTAGGCAACACTAGTAAAGCAATCGTAAAGTTGACTCGGCCTAGGTTTGGGAAATTAACGGGTAGACGTTAAGCCTATATATTGTGAAATATATTAAGTATTCGCCCTTGAGTTTATGTGGGAGTAATCATTGAATGCCTCATGTTGTTTATTTCAGTCGAAATGTCGGATCACGGATCCAATCGTAACCATGGGCCGGTAGTAAGCCCTCAAGCGTCGGATGAATCCGGCAACGATCAATCCTTTCAATCCGGGGAGGACGAATCGAGAGAGGACCGGATGCTCCAAAAGATGGCAGAGATTATGGAGCAAAACAATCAACAGCAGGAGTTGTTGCTAGAGGCGAAAATGCAAGCCTTCTATGAGCGGATGGAGAAGGCAAGGGAAGACAAGGCTCATACGGAAGTGAGTATTGGCACCAATCGTGAAGGTGGGGGCGGGGAGAATGCCCGCAATGATAAGGAATCTGAGAAGAAGAAAGATAAGGCTTTGAAGTCCAAGAAGGGTTGCTCGTTTAAAACCTTCATGGGATGTAGGCCTCCTGAATTCGATGGCAAGATCGGGGCACACCCATCAATGGATTGGCTAAAAGAGATTGAGAAGTTCTTTCGCGTGAACGACTGCCGCGAGGAGAAGAAGGTTTCCTACGGTACGGTACTGTTGAAGGGCCCCGCGTTGACTTGGTGGGATGCAGAGGTCGAGGTTCTGGGAGAGGAGATGATTAGGTCCATGACTTGGGACCAATTCAAAATTCGGTTCAAGCGGCAATTCTGTCCTGCCGTTTCAATTCAGAAGATAAAGAGAGACTTCCTCACTTTCCATCAGGGTGATCTATCGGTGGATGACTATTTGGCGGAGTTTAACTCCAAGGCTATGTTTGTTGGGCCGCTAGTGTCAGATGAAAATCAGAAGGCTGAGTATTTTGTGGAGGGCCTTCGGAAAGAAATTCGTGAATTTGTGAAGATGCAAGTGATCAAGACCTTTGATCAAGCCGTTGAACTTGCTCGCATCCGAGAGTATGAAGTCTCTCGTGTTGATCCTGATGCCCCTTCATCTAAGAAGTTGAAGACCGAGGTTCCTCAAGGGTCGTATCGACCGCCTCGTACTCCTCATTCTCACTCCAAGGGTGGTGATTCTCGAACTCAGTCGCATGCACCATCAAAGCAGCAGTCGTACTCCTTAAATCAATCAAAGAGGCACTCGTCTAATGCCTCCGCGGCTTGCAATAAGTGTGGGAAATTCCATAAAGGGGAGTGCAATCGGGGTCCCCTCATTTGTCATAGTTGTGGGGAAGAGGGGCACATTCGTACTAAGTGCCCAAAATATGTGGATAAATGTTTCGTATGCGATCAGTCGGGGCACAAATCGTGGGGTTGTCCAAATCGAAAAGACGTGCCGGCAGAAAGCAAAGCATCGGCAGCGAAGTCGGTAGTTGGTGGCGGTTCCTCCCAATCAAAGGGGAACGCGTCAAAAGCTCATGCGCGTGTATTTCAGATCACCGCGGAGGAGGCTCGGGACGCACCGGATGCTGTTACCGGTACCTTTCTATTGAACTCCTTACCTGCTATTGTTCTGTTTGATTCTGGTGCAAATGTGTCGTTTATTGCTAAATCCTTTGCACGAAAGCTTGATAAATTGCCTTCATTGTTGCCTTTACCTTTGACTATTGATGTTGTAAATGGGATGTCGGTTGTGGCTACCCATATTTATTTTGATTGTAAACTCACCTTAGATGGGTATGAATTTGGGATTGACCTTGTGCCAATAGACACAAAAGAGTTTGACGTAATCGTGGGTATGGATTGGTTGGCGGCAAATGAAGCTAGTATCGTGTGTGCCAAAAGGGTTGTTCGATTAATGACTCCCATCGGTAGTGAAATATTCATTTACGGGGAGAAGCGTAAAGGAGAAGTGGTGATCATTTCCATGGCAAAAGCTCGTAGAAGCATTAGTAAGGGGTGTCAGAACTTCTTGGCATATGTGATGAATGCCAAGAAGGAGGGGAAGAGTTTGGAAGACGTGCCGATAGTGAGGGATTTCCCGGATGTTTTTCCAGAGGACTTGCCGGGTTTGCCACCCGATAGAGCCATAGAGTTCCGGATAGATTTAGTGCCAGGAGCTGCTCCCATTTCTCGGGCTCCTTACCGTTTGGCTCCTTCGGAGATGAAGGAGATGTGGACCCAGTTGGAAGATTTGTTGGACAAGGGGTTTATCCAACCGAGTACTTCACCTTGGGGTGCTCCGGTTTTGTTTGTTAGAAAGAAGGATGGGTCTTTAAGGATGTGCATTGACTATAGAGAGTTGAATAAAGTAACGGTAAAGAATAAATACCCTTTGCCTCGTATAGACGATTTGTTCGATCAGTTGCAAGGGGCTTCCTATTTTTCGAAGATTGACCTTCGTTCGGGTTATCATCAATTAAAGGTCCAGGAAGAAGATGTTCCTAAAACCGCTTTTCGGACTCGTTATGGTCACTATGAATTTTTGGTGATGCCATTTGGGCTCACTAATGCTCCAGCCGCCTTCATGGATTTGATGAATCGTGTGTGTCGACCGATGCTCGATAAATCGGTGATCGTGTTCATTGACGATATTTTGGTCTATTCTAAGTAGGAAGCGGACCATGTCGTGCACTTAAAGGAACTCCTAGAACTTCTTCGCAAGGAACGGCTTTACGCCAAGTTCTCGAAGTGTGAATTTTGGTTGCGGCAAGTGCAATTTCTGGGTCATGTTATATCTCGGGAGGGTGTGTCGGTCGATCCTTCCAAAATTGAAGCTATTGAGAGTTGGGAAGCGCCTCGAAATGCCTCGGAGATTCGAAGCTTCCTTGGATTAGCCGGGTATTATAGGCGATTTATTCAGGATTTCTCAAAGATCGCGGTCCCTCTTACATCTTTGACGCGTAAAAACGCAAAGTTCGTGTGGGCAGAGCCGCAGGAGGAGGCCTTTTTGACGTTGAAAGCCCGTTTGACTAAGGCTCCTGTTCTTGCCTTGCCCGAAGGTAATGAAGACTTCGCGGTATACAGTGATGCCTCCATAAATGGATTGGGATGTGTGTTGATGCAAAGGGGAAAGGTGATAGCTTATGCCTCACGGCAGTTGAAAGACTATGAGAAGAGTCGCCCAACGCATGATCTCGAGCTCGAAGCCGTCACTTTTGCTTTGAAAATTTGGCGCCACTATTTGTATGGAACTCGATGTCAACTCTTTACGGATCACAAGAGCTTGAAGCATCTCTTTGACCAGAAGGAGTTAAATATGAGACAGCGGCGAGCCATGGAATTAATAAAGGATTATGATTGTGAGATCCTATATCACCCCGGGAAAGCGAATGTTGTAGCCGACGCTTTAAGTCGAAAGAGGTATCCGGAGGCGACTTGCTATGCACTCACCCACGTGGTGGTGAGTTCTCCTATCATTGATGATATCCGGAAGTGGCAAGTCGAGGGCCTCAAGGAAGATAATGTTAAATCCGAAAGGATGGTTAGGCAAAGCGCAACATTAATCGACGGAAGTAATGGTTTGAAATTGTACAAGGACCGGATATGGGTGCCTAAGATTGGGGGTATTCGGGATGTGATCCTTGAAGATGGCCATAATTCGAAGTTCTCTATTCATCCGGGTAGCTCCAAGATGTATCATGATTTGAAATTGGAGTATTGGTGGCCGGGAATGAAGCGGGATATTGGCAACCATGTGGAGCGTTGCCTGACTTGTTTGCAAGTCAAAGCCGAGCATCAGAAACCGTCAGGTAGCATGCAGCCTCTTGATATACCCGAATGGAAATGGGATCATATCACAATGGATTTTGTGGTGAAACTCCCGAAAACTCAGCGTCCGCACGATGCAATTTGGGTTATTGTGGACCGATTGACCAAGTCCGCGCATTTCCTACCAATTAGAGAAAATTACCCGTTGGATCGTCTAGCTCGGATGTACATTGATGAGATTGTCGTGCGCCATGGTATTCCGAAATCTATTGTATCGGATCGTGATTCGCGATTCACTTCGCGATTTTGGCAGAGCATGCAAGAGCAGTTAGGGACGCGCGTAAATTTGAGCACGGCGTTTCATCCGGAGACCGATGGTCAAACGGAGCGGACGAATCAGACTATGGAAGACATGCTTCGAGCATGTGTGATTGAGTTGGGAGGCAATTGGGATGCTCATTTGCCCCTTATAGAGTTCGCCTACAATAATAGTTATCATTCCTCGATAAAGATGGCACCCTATGAGTCGTTGTATGGCCGTAAATGTCGTACCCCTACTTGTTGGCGTGAAGCTGGCGAGAAACCTTTGGCGGGTCCAGAATTGATTCAAGAAACCAATGAGAAAATTCAGATTATCCGGGATCGAATTAAAGCCGCCCAATATCGTCAGAAATCGTACTCCGACAAACGCCACAAGAATGTAGAGCATGCAGTCGGTGATTCGGTTATGTTGAAAGTATCTCCGTGGAAGGGAGTGATGAGGTTTGGTAAGCGGGGGAAGTTGAGCCCACGATATGTTGGACCTTTCAAGGTCATCGAGCGCATAGGTGCTCAAGCCTACAAATTAGAGTTGCCAGAAGAGCTTGCAGGTATTCACAACACCTTTCATGTGAGCTATTTGAAGAAGAGTCCGATAAATCCCGAAGTAGTCATTCCGTTGAGCGATGTGCATATATATGAAAAGTTGCGGTATGTTGAGGAGCCGGAAGAAATTTTGGGTGAGAAAGTCACTAAGTTGCGAAATAAAGAGATCGAGATGGTGTTAGTTCGTTAGAAGCATCATCGTGGGTCCCTAATGACGTGAGAGACGAAGGCCGAGGTGGAGGCCAAATATCCGGCGTTGTTTGAGTCAAATTGATTCCGTGGGCGGAATCCTTTTAAGTAGGGAGGAATTGTAACACCCCAAAATTTGCAAAGCCATTGAATATTATTTAGTATGTCATAAAATGGTTTAACGTTGTGTTTTAACCCAGTTAGCATAATTATGTCAATTTCATCTATTTGAGTATTGGATTAATTAATTGTTGCATTAGATAGCATTATAGATTATTTGCAAATAAGAAATGAAGTGGGAGGGGGTATTGTGCCAAATTGTGAGAGTGGAAGGGGGGGATTGGCCAAAGGCCAAAAAGGCCACCCCTTTTCTTTCCTTTTGGCCGTCCAACACCAAGCACACACACACAAATTCATTTTTTTGTTCTTGGGAGAAAAAGAAGAGAGAAAAGGGAGAGTGTGCTAGGGTTTGGTTGGAGTGAGTAATCTTTGCAAGATTGAATGATCAACTTTGGATCTTTAATCTCCATTGAAGGTATATCTATCTTTCATTCCTCTCCTTTTCCCTTATCTTCTCCATCTCATCTATTTTGAAGGAAGGAACCCAAATGGGTTTAGGTTGAGTTGTTTAGTAAATGCTCTAATTTTTAATATGTTGTTATGTGATCATAATAGAGTCAAAATATGTAACTACATTGGTAGTTCGTGTTAGTTTCGAATAAAATCCATTATGGAACTCATTTAGGGCTCAAATTGATAAATGAATGAAATGTGGTGTTTTAATGTTTTTGGAGCTTGGAATGAGTATGTTTATAAATGATTTATTTATCATTTGGGAGTAGTGGAAATTGATAGAACTCAAATCGGGGTTTCGAGTCAAAACCGCACACCAAGTGTTCGGTGAAATGTCCCAACGAGTTCACAATTGTGTTGGGATAGAATTTTAATGAGTAATCATAATGGAATGCTTAAATATAGTTTAAATGTGTTAAATAGTGTTATAGTATTGGTTAGAAGTGAGTCCAAGCTCATTTGGAGCTCGGTGTTGCCGGTTGGAGTTTTCGGTCGTTCCGGGACTCGTTTGGGGCCCGTATGAACTCCAACGAATCATGGAATGTTAAATCATGATGTCATTATGTTTAGAAGTGTTTAAAAGACCTTAGTATGCTAGTAATATGGTTGGCAAAGTCTCGTTCAAGTGTCGGATGCATTTATGAGAGTTGGGTGTGAATTTTGAGCATTTATGACATTTCAGGTGCAGAGGGGGGCCAACAGGCTGTTGGTCGCGGCGCTACCCCCCCTGGGTCGCGACATGACCACCATACTGCCCCTTGAATGTGTTTTGGTCGGTCGGGGGGTCGGTGCTCGGGTCTTATGCGTCCAATACACTTCTAAATTAAGTGTTTAAAGGGTTTGAAGGCTTTGGATCCATTCCGGACCTTGTGAGGCCTCATGTAGACTTTATACTTTCGGTTTGATGTCCCATTATCCTTAGGCCACTCATCGAGTCGGTTATTGTGTTCGGGGGCTTACGGGTTCGCGTTATGAATGCTTTAGGTGATTCGAGCCGAAAGGAGTTTGCTTGCAAGCATTAGCTATTCTCCGGGCTATTGTGACTTTATTGGAAGGGCTTGAAAGTCTTGTAAACCAATCACTGTGAGTTCTAGCATTAGTGTTACATTATATGTTTTGATTATTGTTGGTTCCCCTGTCGAATATAATGTTGTACCCACCGTTGACATTTGATATAAATTGCTTGTTGCTTTAACACTTATATGTTGACGTGTCGGACATATGAAAGGTACTTAGAATCTCATTATTGGTGTATATCTTTCCTTGACCTCGCCTGGATATCCATGGAAACGTTGGGCTAGCTCTAAGCCTAAATTGAGCCATACGTTGGACTAGCTCTAAGTCTCAATTGAGCAAAATGTTGAGCTAGCTCTAAGCCTAAATTGAGCAATTATGTTGGGCTAGCTCTAAGCCTAAATTGAGCATCAGATCATGTTGATTATAGAATACATTAGTTGACTATCGTTGTATGCATGCATATTGTGTTCCTTACTAATCTAGCATCTCACTCAACTTTGTTGACCCTCGTTAGTTGTTAACCTTTCAGGTAAGGGGAAAGGTCACGCTTGATTCGTGATAGTAGGATTGGAGCTCGGCTAGCAGCTCGTATTTTGGTATAGCTTCGATGACGCTTGGGGTTGGGGATTTAGTGGACTCCCATTTTGTATATGTCGGCGTATGGCCTTGGCTTGAACATTTGATTTGTATTTTGATTGATAGGCATTAAAACCCCAAACATTTGATCCGTGATTTACCACACTTTGCTCTTAGATAGGAGACAAAGTGGGGTGAATCATGTAGATGGTTTTGTATATGGAAAAATTTAAATTTGACCGTAATTCCGCAAGTATTTGTTGATAATTATTGTTAATCGTTCGTGAAACATCTATTTTAGTTGGAGGGTGTTTCAAATCAGCACTCTGCATGCTAAAGATTTTTCCTACATCACCACCAATAATATGTACTTGAAGCAAAATTTCGTGAAAATGGAAGCTGGTGTGCTCAAAGCTCTCAAAGTTGCCATTTACATATGTTTTAGTTTTCGTTTTTAGCAACATCAATCATGTATACACACATACATCCTAATCTTCATCATTTCTTCATTGTGCAGTCAAAACAGAGGTACTTAACAAAAAGATGAAAAGATCCAACCTTTCTTCATTATATTCTTAGGGAAGCCAAAATGAACGTCAATGCAAGACTTTTTGTTAACTTTTTTTGGGGACGTAATCAAAATCATCACAAGATTCTTGCAAGCTTTTGAATTTTGGCTTTTGCTATATTAGTTGATGTAAAAAAACCTATGATGATGTTTTCTTGTGATGTATACAAAATGAAATCTGCAGCCACTTTCAATTGCATATCAAATATGCAATGTCATATAACACTTGTGAGCTATGCAGCTTCATTGGTGATCTCAACCAAGTAATTTCTTTTATTTTATATCTCTGTAAAATATTATTGGATATATGATGTTATAACACTTATGATCATGCATTTTTCTTGTGATCCCAACCATGTAGTAGATTTTATATCGCATATGTATGTAATATGTTCTTCATATATAAGATATATATTTGTTTTAGTAAAAACACATTTTTCATCCCGCCGCATCGCGCGGGCATAATTCCTCGTTTTTAACAATCTTCAAAATACCAAAAAACTTGGTTTAATTAATTTGAGTTCTGTGTCCTAATTTTGGATGACCAACATTCAAATCAAAATTAACATTCAACATGTAAAAACAAACAATAATTTTAATAATTCAACTTTTTTAATTGTCAAATTAACATTAATCACGTAAAAACAAACAATAAAAAAATTTTAATTGTCAAATAACTCAACCAAAATTTAAGTGCAATATTTTGAAGAAGTTAAAATTTAAATAGATATTCAAATATATCAACAATTAAATTTGAATACATCTTTTTTAATTGTTTTAGATTTCAACAAATTAAATATGGCTTAAAATAAAAAAATGTGTTATATCATCTATCTATATATAATCTATAATCTAAATCCATCTATCTATAATAAATAGAAATAAATAAACAAATAATACAATACTTATTATTATCTTATTTAATTTATTCCGGGTCAATATCATAATTCATCATATGATATTATTTAATCTCATTTAAATATAAATCAAATCAAATAAATACCGTATCTACATCTACATATATAATAAAAAGAACACTTAGGTTGTGTTTGTTTTTTAAGAGGTTAATGTCTGTGATTTGCAGACTTGTCTGTTGAAGTCTGTAGTTAGAAGAAATGAATTAAAAGTCTGCAGAAATACCGTCTATTTTTAAATTGGAAAATATACGGGCAGAGGTTCGAGGACGCTGACAGAGCTTTGAAGACGCGGGGCGAGTTTCGAAGTGAAGAAACAATGCAGGAAGAGGTTCAAAGACATCCTATCTCATCTTCCAAAAATCGGACGTAGGAAAAGGTTTTCACCTCTTTCGTATTCCAAAAATCAAATGTTTTTCGAAAACTTTACTTTCCCACGCAGAGTAAGAGTTTTGTAAATCTTTTACTAAATAATAAATAATGCCTAATTGTCACACATCATCTCAATATTTATCGTAATACGTGAGTTATAAGCTAGTTAATGATTAAATGAGTTAATTGCATAGATGCTCATTTAACTATCCCCAAATTGCAGTTATTGTCCTTTTTTCAAAAAAGTTGCAATTTGGGTGTTTTATGTACCAAAAAGTTGCAATTAATGTTCTTTCTAACAGAATCCGTTAAATGTATCTGTTAAGTCAATGACATTTTCGTCTTTTTAAGGATAAATGACCTTTTTTGCAATTTTATATTATTATTTGCATTATTATTATTGTTATTATTATTATTATTATTTTTATTATCATCATTATCATCATCATCATCATCAAAATAAAACCCTTCTTCTCCACATGTCCTTCTTCTCCATATTATCAAAACAAAACCCTAAAGTCATTATCTCCACATCTCCTTCTTCTCCGACTACATCCACCTTCTTCTCCACATCTCCTTCGTATCATCACCCCACCATCGCCAATCGTCCGATTTGGGTTTCAGATGGGGGAGGAAAGAAGAGATCGGTGGTGGCTATGGTGGTCCGGTGTTAGCGGAACTAAGAGGTGACCATGGTAACAAAACAATCGCCTCCAACCACCAGCACCAGTGGTAGGCCGCCGCCACCTCCTCTGAAATCCGTCCGACATTGCTCCGCCGCTGCCACCACCTCCTCCCCTGAAATCCCTCCAAGGGCGCCATTGCACCACCGCGTAAGCTGCACCACCGCTGTCGCCGCCACGTTTTCTTTCCTCTTTCAATTGATAGCGACCACCACCGTTCAACAACACCTGCCACCTCCTTTGTTCTTTTTTTTTTTTTTTCCAGATCTGGATTTTTAGGTAAGGTTTTTTGGTTTAAAGGGTTTAGTTTTTGATATCAAAGTGTTTCTATGTTTTTTTTTTCAAAGTGTTTCTAGGCCTGATGATGTTGTCGATTCAAGATTCAGATTAGGGTTTCTATGTTTTAGCCCTTTCGTCTTCATTACCATTCTAATCATCGCCTAGAACATCTTGAACTCAGATGAATAACATTCTAATCGAAGGGTTTTAGAAGTTCAGATTTCTCCCTCACTCTATGTCTGATCAGTTCATCTCCTCACTTTTTCTTTGTTTTAAATCGAAGGGTTTTGGAAATGTTCATTCGTGATTTGGAGTTTTTGGGTCTTATTTCTGCTCAATTTCATGTTTAAATATCAGATCTATTCTTGACATGAGTGGTTGCTTGGCCGGAGGTGGTGGTCAAAGGCTAGAAGAACGAACAATGAACATGAACATTCATCATCAGTGTGATACTAGCACATGGAGAAATTTTTTAATTTCTTATTAATTAATAATAATAATAATAACAACAACAACAACAACAATAATAATGCAAAGGGCAAATTGCATAAAATAGCAAGCTACTTACCTCTTTTTTCTTATTACAACATTTTACTTTATTTTGTACCATTAATTGGAGCCTACTCACTTTGACCTATCATTTAAGGCAATTTATGTTATTTAACCGGTTATTTTTTTCTTTTGAGCCGGTTTCATGTTTACAGAGAGAGGGCAAGAAAAAGAGTGACAGAGAGAGAAAGAAGATGGAGGTCACAGCTCCGGCGAAGGGGACGCGAGCTCCGATCCATCGGCGCTTTGTCGCACCCACCAGTTCCAGCCACCTCCTCGTCGTCCCTACCACCATCTCCATATAAAGCCCCATCTGCAGCCACATAGTTTCCATGCTCCACACGTTCTCCCCTTTGCCGATTTCCATGTTCATACAGAGAGAGAACTATGGCGAGAGAGAGCGACAGAGAGAGAGAAAAAAAAGATGGAGACCACCCTCCGGTTCAAATGATGGATCCCCAATCCTTCACATGTTAGGGTTTCGTTTTCAAGGTTAGGGTTTCGCTCTCCCACTCGATTTCATGTTCAGATATGATTTTGTTAGGGTTCGTCTTTATTTTGGGATTTCGAATTATTGGTTTATTCGATTTTCATGTTCAGATCTGATTTTTTGATCTGTTTTTGTGTTCTTTAATTTCACTTTGTATTCTTCGTTTTTAGTGGGATTTTGAATGTGATTTTCAGATTTGAAATAGCATCAGATCTGGTTTTGGTTTCTTCATTCCAGATCAGATCTGGTTAAGGTTGAAAATTCAATTTGTGTTTGGTAGTGTTTTAGTGAGGGTGGCGGTGGTTAACGGTGGTTGGGACTGAGACGGTGATTGTGACGGTGAAGGTAACCTGCTACCTTTGTTGTAGGTCACCCGGTTGCATATAACGGACCAGATATACAAGTAGGATCCAATAAATGGTAAGAAAAATAATAAAATGTTGTAACAAGAAAAACGGTGAAAGTATGTTGTTAATTTAAGCAATTTGCCCTAATGCAAATAGTAAGATAAAATTGCAAAAAAAGTTCTTTATCCTTAAAAAGACGAAAATGTCATTGACTTAACAGAGACGTTTAACGGATTCTGTTAGAAATGACATTAATTGCAACTTTTTGGTACATAAAACACCCAAATTGAAAGTTTTTTAAAAAAGTACGATAATTGCAATTCAAAAATAATTAAAGGATCATCTATGCAATTAACTCTAGTTAAATAAACAACATTGTAACCAGAATTTTGTAAAATTAAATATAGTTATTAAATTCGTCTTCGCCGACTTTAACTAGAACATCAAAAAGTGAAAAAGTACCCCTTCAACCGTCACTGCCCCACTCCGGCCACCGATACTCCTGTTCTCAACCTCCGATTTACAGATCTCTTGCCAGTTTTATTCAACTAAATGACAACATCCACCTGAAGGAAGTTCGAAATGCAATCCTTTCTTGTCTTCTTCATAATTTTTCAATCAATTTGGGGCAATAGTTTCATTCAACACTGTTATGCGAGCGTCTTCACGTTGAAGATGCACCACCGGTTCTCCGAGCCGGTGAAGAAGTGGTCGGAAAGCATTGATAAGCTCCCCATCGGCGATTTCCCCTCCCAAGGCAGTGTTGAGTTTTATTCTCAGTTGGCCGACTATGACAGGGTTTTCCGTGGCCGGGGACTGTCTGATTCCGGCGAACAACGACTCACTTTTTCTGATGGAAATTCCACTTTATGCATCAAATCGTTGGCATAGTATGTATTTTGCTAATTTTTTATATTTATTGTTTGTGTTGAGTTCTTAATCAGGGTTTTTCTTCTCTGTTCCAGCTCGTTATCTTGTATTTGATTTTTTGTCCAATTTGAACTGCACCACTTTGGAAAAAGTACAATAGAATATGCAATGTGTACAAATTTGTGAAGCAAGGAAGATGCATACACTGATACACTCAAATTAGTTGTATATATCTGTGAAAGCCTTTGAATTTTATCACACGTTTGTTCCCTTTTCCGCTTCAAATTAACATGCACTCTATTGAATTTTTGTAGTTTAATTTGCCTTTCATATTAGTTGGCAGTGTAATCATCACTTGCTTTCCTTGTGACCTCACCAGCCTGCAGTTACAGTCTGGGAGATCTAGGATTTCCGAAGAAGAATGCACTATCATAACATATTACTCTAAGTGATGCACTTTATTAACATTGTTTCTGTTGTTTGTAAATTTTACACTATGAGACACTACATGAATATTTTTTTAAGACATGCACTCATACCCTGACTTCAGTATTGGTCTACCCCATTCAGTGCAATGCATCAAAAGTCCAAAACTCTAGAACCTTTTTGGTTGGAAGTCTTTGTAAGGTTCTCCAAGATTTCATGCCGGTCGTAAAGGCTTTAATTTCTCATCAGTGTCCAGGCGCTCCCTTTTCATTTTCTTCATGAGAGCAAATAAGTTTGTACAAGTTTTGAGTATCATTGCAATTCTTTCGATTCTCAGAAGTTAACTATATGCTATCTTTTTTTTTGTTCTATATTCTCTAAAGGGGGTGGGCGGGGAGGGCTGGAGGGGGATATCAAGTGCATTTTAAAGGACTTATGAGTAATGGTGGCTTTGATCATGTCTATCCAATTACACAATGCATAATTACATAAAGAAAGAGCATGTTATTGATGAGTGATGACTACTAGTATTAATACAATGTTTTTTTCCTGTTTCAATTAGTTTGCATTACGCGACCATTACTCTGGGGACACCAGGCCAGAAGTTCTTCGTGGCACTTGATACTGGGAGTGATCTATTTTGGGTGCCATGTGAGTGCAGCAGATGTGCCTCCATTTACAACACACCTTATAGCTCTGTATGTTATCTATTTATATGACCTCAAAATTAATTGAAGTTATTAGCACCATGGGTGCAAATTTTGGACGCATTCTCTTCATCATTAAATTATAATGGCAAGTTTTGATTAGATCTTTTAATGGCTGTTATTCTTCTTTCGTTCATGTCTTACAAATACTGCTCCATTTTTAGTTTGTTTAGTGAAATGAGACACATTTCCACTTTAGGACTATGTAGTGTAGATTTACTTTAGGGGGAATTTCATAGACACCAGTCAAAACTTTTAAAATACCTTATATACCCAACACACTATTATTCAATGCACAAAGTAAAACACAAAATCATGTTTTGGAAATATATGATATTAGTTTGGAGGGAATATATGAAATTACCCCTTCAATTGAAGTGCATTTTGAGATTCTCAACTACTATGAAGGTTATATACCGTAATACACGTTAAAAAGGCTATGAACTATGAAGGTTATATATCGAAATTCATGTTAAAAGGCTATGGATTTGGCAAGAAGCATACTTTGAAACAAGTCGGGCAATTAATGTATACTATCTCATATTTTGTCAGAAATTTAACATGAGCATATACAACCCAAAGGAATCGTCGACAAGCAAAGAGCTCTCTTGTAACCATAGGATGTGTACTGCTAGCTGTCCTGGAAGCAGAACAGTCAGCACTTGCCCCTATTCGTCTTCTTATGTGTCGTCTCAAACTTCAACTTCTGGAATTTTAATGGAGGATTTTCTTCACATGGAAACAGATGATAGCAATGCAGAAATTGTTAATGCATTTGTTACTTTTGGGTAAATTCCTAATTATAGTTTGTTCTTTCTAAATCTTGGTGCCTTATTACAATTGTATGATTCAGAATTTGCAGCTGTGGGCAGGTACAAACCGGTTCGTTTCTACATGTTGCTGCCCCAAATGGTCTAATTGGGTTGGGTATGGAGAAAATATCAGTTCCTAGCTTCTTAGCAAGAGAAGGTTACATAGCAGATTCTTTCTCTATGTGTTTTGGATTTGATGGAACCGGTAGGATCAGTTTTGGTGATAAAGGCAGCATCGATCAGGAAGAGACGCCTTTCAGTTTTGATGCATCAAAGTAAGTGTAAAATTTATCTTGAACCAAGTTCCTAGTTTCTTATCTGGAATTTAGGTTTTGAAATCTGTTCATAATGTGCAGCCCATCATATACTATTGCCACAACACAACTTCGTGTTGGTCCTACTCATATCAACTCGAGTTTCACCGCACTTTTTGATTCCGGCACGTCCTTCACATATCTTATCGAGCCACACTACACAAGGCTTACAAAGATGGTAAGCAATCAAAAGGATCAGAACTTTATGATCGTTATTACGAGGGAGTAAAATTAGTAGTCACTAGACAAATCTGAATGACATGAACTCAAATCTTGCATGAAGTAGTTGTTCCTTGTTGAAAATAGTGTTTAATAAAATGCACATTTGGTGCTTGCAGCTGAAAGATTGTACCTCAAGTGTTTACAATCATTGTCATATGGTACAACCATAAATGCATATTTGGTTGACTGCTACTGAAATCTTTTGCGGTGTCCTGTAAACATTTAGGGCAACATTTAAAAAAAAAAGATAATTTATACTTTTGTCAATCAATGAAACATACTTCTAGTTTTTCATTTAATGTATTATGCTTCCCATCTTTTATCATTTTAGTGTGATGTTCTTTAATCATTTTTGGTCGTTTAATGTGACATATTTCATATAAGGAATTGAAGATATAGTATATTAAAAGATAAAAATTGAAAGTCTGTTAATGTGATATTCTTTTATCATTTTTTTGTCATTTAGGGCAACATATTGCATATAAAGAATTAAAAATATAATATACTAAGCAATAAAAATGGAAGTATGTTAACATTGATGGAAAAAAGTGTAAATCTTACATTGTATTGGCGATATACCCTAATTTTATCGCCCCTGCATTATATATTAAGTTTCCCTTTATGAGATAATCAATCAGGACCATATTTATATGTGCTTGAAATTTTTAGTTTAATTTATTATATAGTGTGGTAATTTGAAGGCAAAATCTTTTTGTTTCTCTGCAGTTTCATGCACAAACGAAAGATTCACGACGCCCAACAGATAAAAAGATACCTTTTGAATATTGTTATGCTACGAGGTCTACCTTCTAGTCCCATGTAATTTGTTTTACTTTTATATATAATTACTATAATTTTTTAAAATTTCATTTGTTTTTTGCCTTACCTATTTTTAACGTGTAGTCCTGATGCAAATACTACGCTGATGCCGGAGGTGTGCTTGACCATGAAAGGGGGAGGTCAATTTATCATCTACAGTCCTGTAATTGTCATCCCTACGCAGGTAAGTCTCCTCGTGCCACCTCATCATATACCTACCTGAAACCATCCATAATTCTTACTGTGCTTTATGTGTTGCAGCCGGAAACATTATACTGTCTGGCTGTTCTCAAAAGCAAAGAAATGAGCATAATTGGACGTAAGTCTTTGATTTCTTGTATTTGCAACATTTTCTTTTGATAAAAAATGACTCACACCCTCGCTAGTCTCCTATGAACTTAATAGTACCTTACATAGATATGTTCCTCTTTTCTCTTATACAAGATCAAACTAAAATCTAATAAATTTAAGGAAAAAATTAACTTGTAGAAGTACTATAATGGAAGGTAGGGGGTAATAACTATGCAGACAATCCAAATATTACTAATTTCCATACGCACCTATAAATTGTAAATTTTCTTAGTTGAACAAGCTGTATTAAATTACCCTTAAATTTTTTGTTTTGAGGACTTTTTCTGCCAAATCCACCACCAACTCGTGTGAACTGGCATGCTAAAAGACTAAAGTACCCCTAATAATCTTCAGAAAATGATATTAATGAATGCCATTTTTTTATTAACCTGTTCTTTAGGTGATACTTGATGCTTTTAAGATGGTCCATATTACTAAAATTTAATTTAAGATCTTAGGTCCTGCACCGATCACCATTTAGTGAAGGTACGCATCAATACAAGAATTCTTCATGAAGAATTATGGTTGGTTTTATAGGAAATTGTACTACTATGTGATACTTAAGAAGATGGTCTTCATCAATTTGTTGCTGAAGCAACTAGCACTAGTGATAAATAGTTTATGGACTTGTCTCCAGATTCTAAAAATTTTCAAATGATATTAGCACAAAATTCATGTTTCGGCTGGTTATGCATGCTTGACAAATTTTGGGTTACAACCTTTGGGAAAGTACTAGCGAGGTTGACTGTTATATCTCTCTCTCTCTCTCTCTCTCTCTATATATATATATATATATATATATATATATATATATATATATATATATGTATGTATGTGTGTGTGTGTGTGTGCGCGTGTGTAATGTGGAAAACAATTAGCATTACAGAAAAACCAATGTGTTTTTTAGTAGGCCTCATGTTTGTAGTTTGGTTGCAAACTAACATGGTGCGTTGCAAAAAACAACACAAAAATAAGTTGGGATGAGAAATTTTTTCCATTGCTTGTCAATTTTTGTTACAAGTTAACTATTAGAAATTGCCTGAACTTTGCTACTATGACATGTGCAAGTGTTTTTTTTTCTTTCTGCATTTTAACAAGTACAAATGATTAGATTGCAACAAGTGCACAGGTAGATTAGTTAGAAAATCAACTCAAGATATCACTTCATATTCCTCAAGTTTGATCATTGTGAGTAGATAAATGTGATGCTTGTATTATCAGAGGTTAAATATATGAACTCTGATTTCACTTGACATATAACAGGTGGCTTTAGATGTTTCAAGAAGTTGGTTTTACTTTTTAAAAAGAAGGGACATTTTATATCTTTTAACCTCTTAGGTCAAAACCAAACAAACCGTAATTTGTCATTGATTTCTCCCACTGCTAAAAAATACTAAAGATCTTCAGTCATTGATTTATCCCACTGAACCATACCATGTGAAACCGTAATTTGTTTTTGTATCCTTTTGAATATGTGTTTTCTTCTTTTAATATCGTAAACCACATGAAAGACATAGAGGTACTAAATTGGACAGGTTGAGTAATTGGTCAAAATAAGTCTGAGCTAAAATGGTTAACTTTTGTTGCCGATTGAAATGAAAAAAAGTCAATAATCAGTCGGTTTATATAGTTATCCTTTCCTATATAACATGGGGATACTTAGGTGGTGTTTGGTTCGTGGAATAGAATTCAAAGGAAATGGAAATTTAAATATTAGTTATTAATGTGTTTGGTGCTAAGGGAGGAAAGATAGGTTTTAGTATTAATTAAGGATGTAGGTTGGAAATTGGAATCTATTCATGTATGAGTTGGTAGGAATGTCTGACTCCTATAAACAAAAAAATTGATGGCAAATAGATAAAATTTAACTTTTCATATTTGTCATCAATAAATTCAAAACAAGCTACATTTTAAATTCAATTCCTTCGAATTCCATTCCGCGAACCAAATGCCCCTTTAGTCTATTTGAAATGATTATCTGTTGGCGAATTAATGGTTCAAAACGATAGTGTTAAATGAGTTTCTTTCCATCATGATCGTTTACACAACAACATTACTCTTTTCGAAACAGAAAACTTCATGACTGGCTACCGTATTGTGTTTGATAGAGAGAAACTTGTCCTGGGCTGGAAGAAGTCTGGTTGTAAGTGCACTTTACAATACAATTTCATAGCCACATGTTTACGCATTACACATCTCGGAAGTCAGACATGTTTCAGTTTTCTTGAAGAGTAACTAAACATGATTCTTAAATTCTTATGTTTTTGTAGGTTACGACATTGATAATTCGACTTCTCGCCCATCCAGACCATTAAACAATGACACTATTCCACCTGCTGTTGCTGCCGGGCTAGAAGGTGGAGGAACTAGAACGAGAGCTCAAACCTCCCTTGCATCATCGTACAGAACAAAATTTTGTTTCTTGACTACTAACTGCTTTCACTCTCTTATTATTCATTCTTTCATTGTAGTTAATTTTCTTTGGTTCTTCGGTTGAATTATTATTATTATTATCATTTTTCATTGCGATTCTATGTGCCTGCGCCCACCGTTGTATTTTTCGACTGTTGTTTATTTTTGTGAATAGCCAATAAATATAGGAATCAGGGAATTTGGAAATTCTCTCTTTTTTTTAATTGATGCAGAAGGAGATTCACCGTTGGTGATGGAAGCTTTGAAGAACTGGACAACGATGATAGGATTTTAACGAGCATGTTTATCGACTTAAAACGGGTATGTTTGGTAACGAGTCATAGTTGAAGTGAATTAGTTTTTAGAACATGAGAAAACATGTAAAATTTTGATCAAGAGCTCATAGCCATGACCGTGGGAAAGCGATGATAACTGAGGTGCCGTTTGTTTTACAAGTTCTGAGTAAACTTTTCAATAACATGTTTGGTTGTTAAATTTCATATAACGTCAGTTCTATTTTAAGGAATTTCAAGAGGATGATCAAAGAATAAAAATTTCATTCCCATTAAATGTTCTCTCTTTAAACACTATTTATATCTATCGTTTCCACCTAATCTCTACCCTATCCATTTTATCGTATTTCATCCTACCAATCCTAAGAGTGAAGTGAATACCTCCCTTTCCCAAACTCACCTTTCTATACACGTCAGCGCCACATCAGCTTTTCTCTCTCTACCTTTCCCCACCTTTCTAACTAGGAAATACCCACCTTTCTTAAACTTTCCCTCTTTCTTAATTTTTTTAACATTAAATTAATTTTAACTAACAAAACAAATACTAGAACTAAAATAATTAATTTCATAAATATTTAAAAACTATTACATAAACTAAAAATTAAAAATTACCGAATTAAAATAAAAAAATACATAACAATAAATAAAAACTAAAATTACGCATGAACATAAAAAAAATACAAACTAGCCGTCTAAATTTGGTATTTGGGCAAGTGCAATATGTTTCACGAGATCTGATTGAAGGTTATTGTGTGTTTCCTGATTACGAAAGTAAAATACGAAACTGTACGAACGAAACAACAATTACGAAACTAAAATAAAAAAATATAAACATTTATGAAACTATGATAAAAAAACAAAAAACAAAATTATAAAAGTAAAAAGATATATATATATATATATATATATATATATATATATATATATATATATATATATATATATATATATATATATATATATATATATATATATATGTAGGTGTGTGTGTGTGTTTGTTTTGTTTACAAAAAAAAAAAAGAATAAAAGTGTTCTACCAAAAAAAAGGAAAAAAAAGGGGAAGAAGAAGGGAGAAGTGGGGTGGAGCGGGGAAGGGAGGCCGGGCGGGGACGATTTTTCGCGGGGCCGCAGAGGGGGTGCGGTGTAGCCGCCGGGGTTCTCTCCTAGGTGGCAAGGCCACTGCTAGCGGCTTGTGTACTCCGTTTACCCTAACCACCCTACATATTCATGTTGCACTATCTTTGCCCCACCCTAATGCAATCTTAACCACACCCACCCTGCACCACTCTACCTCACCCTGCATGACACCATCTAACCTTACCTCCATCCCACTCCACCCATATGTTATACCCATCCATCCAACCGAACCAACGCATTCTATTTATCCTAACCACCCTACCTATTTATCTTGCACTATCTTTGCCCCACCCTAATGCAATCTTAACCACACCCATCCTGCACCACTTTACCTCACCCTGCATGACACCATCAAACCTTACTTCCATCCCACTCCACCCATATGCTATACCCACCCATCCTACCCTTATCCTACCTATCCAACCCAACTAACGCATCCTACCAATCCCATCTAACCATCATATTCCATTATCACCCTGCATTTACCTTTCCCATCCAACCCTATCCTATCATTCCAGTTATATACTACACTCACTCACTCATCCTAACTTATCTTATCTGTTATGTCTTATCCCATCATACAAAATCCTTATTTGTGAAGTAGATCTTGATTATTTAATATTATATTGGTTGTATAAATTTGAAATTTGGTAATTATGAAGAACATGTAAAAAAATTTTGGGTGATAAATAGTTTTTTTTTAAAATAATTCAATGAAAAATATAAAGAGATTTTTATTTAAAGAAATAGTTTTATTTTATCAAAAATCATCTATCTGTGAAGAAAAGAATATAAAAAGAAAAGATTTTTTAAAATATTTTTTATAATTCAGTGACCTTAAATAATGTTTTTGTACTTGATTGAACCTAGTATTACGCACCTACTTATAATTTTATGGGCTATGTATATATACTGCACTAAATGTGTATAAAAACTAAACAAAAGTTCTACACTAAAATCTACACAAAAAAACTATATATATTTATTGATCAATCTACATAAAAAACTGTACTAAATCTACCAAAAAAAAGCTGCATAAAATTATTGAAACTACATAAAAAAAAACTGCATAAATTCATTCGAATAGCTTGTTGTACGTAATAAGAAACTTTTTGTATAGTTTGAATAATTTTATATTGTTTTTCGTACATTTATTGCAGTTTTTTTTTTTTTTTTTTTTTTTTTTTTTTTTTTTTTTTTTTTTTTTGTAGTTTGAATAAATTTGAAGAGTTTATTTTTTTGTGTAGATTTAGTGCATGATTTTTGTTTAGCTTTTATGCATATTTAGTAAAGTACTTTTGTGTAGTAATAACGAAAAAAGAACAGTGCGTAATAAGAAGGTTTGTAAAAATATATGTGTAATAAGAAAGTTTAGGAAGGATATACATGAAATTCTTGTTTTTAATGAAAAAGAATATAAGAATTTGCAAATAAATAAATCAAGAAAATGATGTTTTGTACTTTTTAAATGATTTAACAAGTTTAAATTAGTAAGATATGGGATAATTACAAAAATAGTCATTTCTCACATGTTTATTCACTTTTTAGCCACTTTATATACATTTTACCAATATAGCACACTTTACGTTACCACATTTACGTGATAGCCTCAATTTACGTGATTTGTACTTTTTTTTCATTTTTTAATGCATTATGTTATAAAAGGTGTCTGGTCACGTAAATTATTGTACTTTACGTGACCATTTTTGCTCCTTCCCCATGAATGTTTGGTGGGATGTCTTGTCAAGGTTAAATACACAATTTATTATTTTAACCTACCAAAAAATTACCTTCCCCTAAATAAAACCCTTGGGTTTTCCTTTTACTCTACCGGCGAAAGAGACGAAGGTAGCAGGTAGCAGCGGCAGGCAGGCAGCGACAGTCTGCGTAAATCGCCGGAGAAGAAAGCTTGCGAGGCTTTACCACGGTCTTCAAACTATTCGCCGGAAAAGAGGGTAAAGCGCCGGAGAAGAAAACCGGAGAACAGGGCTCGCCGGAGAAGAGGCTTGCCGGAGAATAGTTTCTTTCGTGACAATCACGAAATGGTAATTTTGCTTATATGTGACGGTAACTAATGGAAAGTTAAAAAAGTTTTTTTTGTTTTTTTTATTAATCATTACATTTTATTGGGAAGAGACATATTTTTGAAATTGGTCACGTAAAGTACAACAATTTACGTGACCAAACACCTTTTGTAACGTAATGCATTAAAAAATAAAAAAAAAAGTACAAATGACGTAAATTGTGGCTATCACGTAAATGTGATAACGTAAAGTGTGACTATTTTGGTAAAATGTATATAAAGTGGCTAAAAAGTGAATAAACAAGTGAGAAATGACTATTTTTGTAATTATCCCTTAAGATATACATAAGAGTTTTGAATGATATATACGTGATAAGGAATATATATATATATATATATATATATATATATATATATATATATATATATATATATATATATATATATATATATATATATACGGGTGGGTTCAATGGAAAACCACTATGCACCTGAAAACTATGGAAACCTACGTATACCGTCCGATTTGGTGCATTTCATGAAAAACGCGGTGGCATGATCGTAAATAAGTCGATGCATCACGCGGGATTTTGATCATCACGCGGAAAATTTGATGCATCACGCGGGGAATTTGATGCATTTGTGGTGGTGCAGTGCAGTTTTCACAAGTTTTTCGATGCATGGTGGGTTTCTATTGAACCTCCCTCCCTCTCTCTCTCTCTCTCTCTCTCTCTCTCTCTATATATATATATATATATATATATATATATATATATATATATATATATATATATATATATATATATATATATATATATATATATATATATAATATGGTTCGAGAGAGTACCACCCATTATGCAGCGCACCAGAAGGTACCACCTTTTATAAAACTTTTTTTATAATTTTTTTCATAAACATTTTTTTAATTAACATTATGAAAATCATATGTAAATTTCACATACATTCACATCTCCTAGCTCTTAAAAAATGATGTGAACACACACTTATATAATTTTGAATATATGTGAACGCACATTTATGTGATGCGTGTTTTCATGCACTTATAGTGTTCGGATTTGCGTGAAATTTACATATGATCTGTGTAATCTTAATTAAAACATGTCATGAAAAAAATTCAAAAAAATTACTTTTAAGGGTGGTACCTTCTGGTGTGCTGCATAATGTGTGGTACTCACTTGAACATACACACACACACACACACACACACACACACACATATATATATATATATATATATATATATATATATACACATATATTGGGGTGGTTTCAATGGAAAACCTATATGCATCGGGAAACCCGGGAACCACTTTATAGCCATTGGATCAGGTGATGCATCACGCAGAAAGTCGATGCATCACGCGGGAATTTGATGCATCACGCGGGAATTTGGTGCATCGCGCGGGGAATTTGATGCATTTGTGGTGGTGCATGAAGGTTTTCCAAAATTTTTCGATGCATGTTGGTTTTCCATTGAACCCCCTTATATATATATATATCTTGATGCATTCGTCGTGTTCATCTTGATGCATATCTGGAATTTAAACGTGTTAATCACCGTCTTCAACATGTTCATCATCATCTTGATGCACCGCTAATGTGCATCATGTTTGAACCAAAAACATCAACATTCATCCTTTATGTGTGAGAGAGGTGAGGGAGGGAAAGGTGGAAGAATATAGGGAAAGTGGTTAATGATATAATTTAGTTTCCTATTTTATAACTAATATATTAATTAAAAGATTAATTAATTTTTTAAAATAATCAGTATTCTCGTATTACCCTTATTGCATCCTTAGTAAATAGATTATGCATTTTTGGTTCCCACTGGTTCCCAATGCATCGTGGTGCCCCATAGAACCTCTATATATATATATATATATATATATATATATATATATATATATATATATATATATATATATATATATATATATATATATATAGATTTGGGTTCAAATGAGTACCACTAGTTTTGCGGAGTACCGGAGGTACCTCGCTTAAAATTATTTTTTTTGAAATTTTTTTTCATAATCATGTTTAAATTAATAATATAAGACTACTTGCAAAAAATCACACATAAACACACACTATAACTATGTGAAACGTGCAAGTTCACATGAACTGCACTGTTGTGAACGTATGTTCACAGCTAAGCATGTTCACATGAATTTTTCCACGTTCACATGACGTTTAAGAGGCTACGAAGTGTGAATGCGTGTATTTGTTTTACAAATATGCTTATATTATTTGTATCTAAATGAATATGAAAAAAAATTTAAAAAAAAAACTTTTTTTCGGAGCATGTTCACATCTTAAACCCGTGTGTTCACAGGTACTCACGGTACTCTGCATTTTGTAGGTACTCACACGAACCATATTCTATATATATATATATATATATATATATATATATATATATATATATATATATATATATATATATATATATATATATATATATATATATGCATCGGGAACCAAATGGGAACCAAAAATGCATTAAGAGCGTTTTAGGAATGCTAAACTTGTAATTTATATTTAATTATAATTAAAATATATTTTAGAAACAATTAAAATAGAAGGAATTAATTTAGGTAATTAAATCATTAAATTAACAAAATAACAAACATTCCATTTATCCCTCCCACAATCTCTCCCTCACCCTTATCTCTCTCCTCTCTCTAAATCCGGCGGTCGGCCACCACCCCCTCTCTCGGCGGCCACCACTCCATTGTCACCCCTCTATCCAAAGTCGGCGACCACCACCCCATGCATAGCAACCGGTTCACGGTGCAGTTTAATGAAGATGATGATCACCCTTATCTCTCTCCTCCTTTCTCTAAAGTCGGCGGCCACCACCCCCTCTCTCGTTGGCGGCCACCCCTTTGGCATCCCTCTCTCTAAAGTCGGCGGTCACCGCCCCATGCATAGCAGTCGGTTCATGGTGCCATTTTAATGAAGATGATGATGATTTTGCAATGATGATGATGGAATGATATCGTTTAAAGGTATAGTTGTTTTTAATGCATTTTCTTATGGAAATGTTTGCAATATTAATCGTGTTTATCCGATTTTTATGGAAGATGAATCCGATGAAAATGATTTTTGATGAATCCGATGAAGATGCATCGTGTTTTTTTATGGCCGAGATGCAATACGATGAAGATGGTTTGTGTTTTTTATGAATCAAATGGAGATGCATCGTGATTTTTGATGAATCAAATGAAGATGCATCGTGTTTTGAAGATAAATCCGATGAATATGCATCACCATTTTGATGATGCATGATGGTAGGACGAAGAAAATGTTGAATATGACCGAAAATGAGGATGAAGAATCCGAGTTGCATCACGAATTGAAGGATAAATATTAGATGCATCGACATCAAATCTTTATTTTTGAATTTGTTTAGATTTTGTAATTTTGGAAGTGTATCAATTAATTCTAATTAGCATTTATTGTTTATTGATTGAATATTTAATTAATATAAAATTAAATTTCATTTGACTAGCAATATTTATTCTTCCCAAAATACCCCTATGCATACTGAAACACCCATACAACAATAATACATATTTTAGTGTAATTAACAATAATTTATACATCAATACTTGCGGAATTAGGGTAGAATTAAAACTTTTACAATTAATGCATCATAAGTGATGCATCCGAATAAACAACTATTGAATCTACAAGGTTACAGGTCATGATCCCGCAAACGAATAGTCAAGGCCAAGAGGTCGACTAACCCAAACCCAACACAATCACCAAAGCATACCGTTAGTCTCGAGTCTACACTTTGAATAACGAGGAAGAATATACTCTTCCCGCTCGATAGCTCAAACCTGCAAAAGGTTAACAACTAAAGGGGTAAACAACAAAAGTTGTTTAGTGAATTCCAGGATTAATATAAATAACAATTAACATGCTAACCATGTATATCCAACACATAATTTCAATCAACTAAAGATATAGGGGCCAAGGATGGCCAATGCCAAGATAGAATGGGATCACCTCATCCTCGTGAGGACTATCGGTGTCCCACACCAATTATTTACCTATTCGAATTCTCAACAAGATGACTCATCTCACTAAGGACTATTAGCATTTACGATATTTACCAATGTCACATATTCCACCGTCACCGCCCGGCCTAGCCGAGTCAAGGTGAGGACCAACTCAACTCTTGGAATCCACTACACCGCTAGACATAGTCGAGCCAAAGTGGGGATTCCAACGCGTGTCATAGTAGCACGTTGTAACGCTTTTACAAAGATGCCTTACCAAATTGGCGCGTTACATTACCACAGTACGTACTACTAATGACTCCAATTCAAAGGTGGGAACAAACATGCTTGCGGCCCAACGTGTCATAATCATCGCCACGAAGGCGGCCCGTTGCCGTCCTCACATGATGTCAACACCGCCACTAGGATATAACTCATGCTTGCAGCCCAACGTGTCAAAATCATCGCCCGCAGGCGGCCCGTTGCTGTCCTCACACGAGATAATCCCATCCAAATCCAAATACCACATACCCCATGGTCGTCTAGGGTTCCCTGTCAAAGTCGGGAGTGGTATTGCCTCTAGCAAGTACGAGGCTGTCCCTAGCAAGTACGTGACTTCCGACGGTGCAAGTATGTCGGCATCTGGCATCCAAAAGGGCCAGGAATATTTCATGGATATCCAAAAGGGGTCCGAAACGCATTCCTCAACAATTTAGGGTTCAATATGACTCATGAGAGTCTATATCGGTCCATAAGACCAATTAGAAGAAACCATCTATGTGGTTCTACTAATCATACCGCAACAATGGTTCTAACATATCATCGGGGTCGTTTAACATTACTAATAAGCCTACCGGTTGAATAGTCCTTTATGCCAAATCAAAATCAATTAGATTTCCACGAATGCGACCCAATATACAACTTAAAGGACCATGCATATATCCCAGCTATTATTAATCAATCACAAAAGTGAATAGTCCAACCTACTAGGTTAACCAACACGAATTGCCATCTTCCAATCATTGTTATCCATACAAATAAGTAGGTAAGCATACTATATGAGATGCACCACAAACCAATCCACAACAATATCAACTAGCATGGCAATTCATCTTCAATTCATGATGCATGACCACATGTTCAATAAGGCTACAATGAATCCATCTATAACATGTGAATATGCATGATCAAGTAGCATGTCATCAACAAATGCATAAACAACAATTAACATGTAATCATTCATCTACATTAGTCCTAGAACTCACAGTGATTGGTTTAGAAGATTCCAAAGCCTTCCAATAAAGCCACAATAGCCCGGAGAATGGCTAAAGCTTGCAATCAAACTCCTTTCGAGTCAATTCACCTAGAAGCATTCATAACGCGTACACGTAAGCCCCCGAACACAAGATAAGCCCCTAAGAGTGGGATAAGGGTATTGGGTTATCAAACCGAAAGTACTAAGTTCATATGAGGCCTTAGGAGTTCCGGACTCAATCCAAGGCCCTCAAACCCTTTAAACACCTAATTTAGAGGTGCAACGAACGAATAAGACCCAAACACCGACCCCCGACCAACCAAAACACAATTATGGGGCAGCAAGGTGGTCATGGCGCGACCCAGGGGAGGGTAGCGCCGCGACCAGGCTTCTGGTCTGGTCCAACTGCACCATTCAAGCCCCCAATGCTCACCAAAGTCCCTAAAACCTTCGTAACTTATTTTGTAACTTTGGAGCGACTTTACTAACAATATTTATAGCATATTAAGGTCAATTAGACACCTACAAACATATTAGAATGATTTCATAACCTTCCTTGATTCCATGGAGCTCATACGGACTCCGAACGAGTCCGAAAATGACCGAAAGCTCCAACCGACAACACTAAGCTCCATTTGAGCTCATTTTCAATTCTAATCAATTCCATAGCAATATTTGACATATTTAGGCTATTATTAGGTATTCATAGTATATTCAAACATTTAATTCATCTCGACAATGATTAGGAACTCATTGGGGCATTTCACCGAACACTTGGTGTGCGGTTTCGACTAAAAACACCAAATTGAGTTCTGGCACATACTTTGTGTTTCCCAACTCATGCAAACACTTTAATAACACAATTGAACACTTTCCAAACATATTATACTATAACATAGCATGCTATTACTTCATGGAGTTCATACGAACTCCAAGTGAGTTCTAAATGACCAAAATCCAAACTAAGCTTTCAAAACTACAAATGAGTTCCTACTAGCTTCTATTTAATTCCATTGTTATATATAACATATTTGGGCTATGTTTAGACATTCAATTTATATTTAATCACTCAATTCAACCCAACAATGGTTAAGAACTCATTGTGGCATTTCACCGAACACTTGGCGTGCGGTTTTGGCTCCAAACACCAATCTTGAGCCTTTGCCCGAGTTTAACCCCAACCAATACATGGAATCATTAATCTAACATATTAAGATCATTTTATACTCTTCCCACACATTTAAATCATCAAAGATTGCCAATTGGTTCATATGAACTCTTTTAAGTTCACAAATGGGTTAAAACTCAATTTACCACTTAAAAGCTCCAAATGAGCATCTACTTAAATCCATTTGATTCCATAACAATATTTAACATTTATGGATGAAGATTTAGCATATCTATCTTATTAAAACATCAAAATC